>JAGFPH010005439.1:68117-89387 GCA_018207615.1 Philaenus spumarius | reverse complement strand
ACGTGGGGCTGATAAACAAAAGCAGCTATATTTTTAATTTTTGTAACCATAAGTTACAGTACTTTATGGTGATTTAAATTTTCCAAGTTGTTAATGTGTAGTATTTTCAAAATAAACACTAACGTACATACCTTGAAGATACTAATTGTGCTAATAAGAGGTCTGTTAGATTCAATGCAAGCTGCAGCAAAACGTACAAATCTAAAAATTAATAAAATATAATTAATATACATTTGCAAGCAAATGGTAAACATATCATGGATGCTCATATTATGTAGGTTTTGCTTCTTAATTTATTGATCACTAATCATAAATCTGACAGTATTAACAACTAGTTTGTTCAAGACTTCTTTAATAGTAAATTCATTTACAATATAAAGATCTTTAATTGATTAGAATAAAGTTTCCTGCCTTTGTTTCCGTCAAGTGACCTTTTCTGTATGTGACGCATTTCGGGGGCTTTTCTCTCATCTTCAGATACAATAAATTACTTGACCGAGGTCATTAAACATTAAAATTAAGTACACAAAACACAACGCAGCACATTTAAAGACAGTACGTTTATGTGTACATCATCTGGCTATCGGACGGCAACTGTCAGACTGTTATCTCGCGCACTTAAATCCTGTTCTTTCAGCGGGCATCTTGAACTCTTATCACCGTGTCATAAAAGATATTAAGAGTCAAAATTTACCTGGTTTCAATAATTCATGTTTATCATTTGCATCTTTCGATTTGAACGCCTTATAAATCTCATACTTCTCAACAGTGTTCATACATCATCCTTTAGAACATATTTTAATTGTTTCAAGGTTCTTTTGTAAGCTCGTGTAATCATGGTCCTCGTCTATTAGATGGCGTGCAAAATTAGATTTGTTACCCGAAATTGTTTTTTCGGCAATTGTTCTTTAAATTGAATTCCAAATGCTCTCCCATTTGGCCTATGTATACCTTCTCACAATCATAACATGTCAATCTATATACGCCTGTTTGGTCTCCTGTATGTCTTGGGTTTTTGGGGTGAAGAAATTGTTTAATAGTGTTGCTATTGATATATGAATGCTGTTCAGCAGTATGAGATTTATAAGTCGTTCAAATCAAAAGATGGAAATGGTGAACATTAATTATTAAACCACCAGCTATATTTTGACTCTAATACCTTGTATGACACAGTGATAAGAGTTCAAGGAGCCCACGGAAAGAAGAACAAGTTTAAAATGCATGAGATAACAGACTGACAGTTTCCTTCCAGTAGCCTGGTGTTGTACACCAAAACGTACTGCTTTAAATGTGACGTGTTGCGTTTTGTGTAATTAATTTTAATGTTTGATGACCTCGGTCAAGTAATTTATTGTAACTGAAGATGGGATAAAGGCCCCCAAACGTGTCACATATAAAAAAAGAGGTCACGACGGAAACAAAACTAAGAAACTTTATTCTTTAAAAGTTGTAAATCTAAGTTTTGAGGAGTAAAACTGGATCCTGAAGCAATAATGAAATGGTGACGTTAAAACTATTTGTAGACTGGCAAGAAGTAATGGAGCTCAACCATCACCTAGATTTCAATTTAAAAACTGTGAAAAAGTATGAAAGAACAGTTTCTAAACAATTAGTCTTTTTCTTGGACTTGCACGATTCCTATTTATGAAAAATGTATGCAAATGAAAATAGTTTTTTTAACAATTTTTAAAAACAATCATTTTGGCCACCAGAATAATGGCAAGTATAAAACCATTCATTTTACAGGGTGTCTAGCAGATCATACAATTTCTTGACTTTAAGGAGACTTCAAATAAAAGTTTGGGTACCTTATTTTCAAGCAAATTGAAACACAGGGTGTAGGAAAGGTTTAATATTTTGTATATAAAGAAAATTTAAAGGTAGATGTGATTGAGGAACCTACTCTATGTAAAAATACTATTTTTCAACAAAGAATACTAAGATTTCAACAAAATTATCCGCCATCTTGGAACAGACATTTTGAATGTAACTTTGATTTTTTTAAATGGGAAGGTGGTCATCATTTCGATGTAGAATTTCAAGAGAAAACCAACGGTGAAATTTGTACATCCATATCTTTAATTAAAAATGGCGACCAAAAAACAACATAATTGTGTTTTACGATTTTTGCCCCCATTTTGCTGTATTATTTTTTTTTTTAAATACTAATTATTATTCTTTTTGGATTTAGAATTAAATAAGCTTTCACGCATGTGCCACACAACAATATTTAGGAGTATTTAAAAAATTTGAGTTAAAGCCATTTTAATTTTTTCAAAATTGATTTCGAGCGGTTCAACCAAATACAGTTGTGTGGCAAATCGTTTGAAAGCTTGTTTAGTTCTGAATCCAAAAAGAAGATTTTTTTAATAGTACAGCAAAATAGGGCAAAAATCGGCAAAATCGGAAAACACGATTTAGTTGTTTTTTGGCTGCCAGTTTTAATCGGTTAAAGATATGGATGTGTAAATTTCACCGTTGGTTTTCTCTTGAAATTCTACATCGAAATGATGTATCACATGATCACCTTCCCATTTAAAAAATCGTAGTTACATTCAAAATGGCAGCTCCAAGAAGCGGATAATTTTTTTGAAATCTTAATGAAATAGTATTTTTACATAAAGTAGGTTCCTCAATCACATCTACCTTCAAATTTTCTTTATATACGAAATATTAAACCGTTTCCAGACTTTTTCTACACCCTGTATATAGAGCATTTTACAAAATTGTACAGATACAAAAGTCAAAATTTTGAATCATACTGGATAAATACTAAATAAGAAATTATTTGTTTGACAACACAGAAAATCAGAAATTATATAAGTATGAACTAGAACAGTTTGTGAAACTGAACAAATAATCTGAATCCGTGTTTCAAAACATTTGTTTCTCACTGCTGTGGTACAAAAAAGCTCATTTTCTATTTATCAGTTTAAGGACTGGTTTGTTAAGTAAACTTGTTGAATGACAAATATCACAAATATGACACATCACAAATATGATGTGATTGACAAATCTTTAACCATTTTGCATAAGTGTAGCAAAGGGAAGCTTATGAATGCTCTGGAGCAGTATGAGATTTATAAAGCTTTCAAGACAGAGCAAGGAACGCTACTTAATGATAAACTCAATTTTAATTCCAACCCATTATTTGACTTGGTAACAGACATAGCAAAAACAAATACAGATAAGAACTATGCACAAACGTAACATCGACAGTCTAGCTGTGGACAGTGAACTTACCACATGGACATTAAAATGTGCGAGCGTGTATTATGTAATTGTGGACTCGTGTGTATAAATGTTTTTAAGTGAACTACTTGTTTTTATTTTTATTAATGACGAAGGACAATGGTCCTTAACTTGAGAATGGCTGAATAGCCGAAACGGCCGTCGTTAGACGTGTAAAGGTGGACTAATGGACGGTAAGTTCAACAAGTTTACTTAATAAACAATAGTCGGTATGGAGAACATAAACAATAATAACTGGTTTATTACACGATTCGCAGAACCTCTAATATTTATTACATGTATCGATCAAATGAATACATTCTGAACTAGATGAGTTGAACTGAATCTTTAAATAGATTTGAACTTTGAATCAGTGTTGCCATATGTTTTATGTGAGGAAAAAAGTGAACTTAGACAACAAATCGTGACTTTTCGGGGACTTTCGTGACCTTTTATCCAATCCGTGACTTTTGGAGAATTTTCTTTTTTGAAAATTTTAACTAAACTAACTTTGACATAATATAAAAATCCATACTTACGTTCATGCAGTGCTTCATTTGAAGTTCTCCGAGATAAACTGTCGTTCTCAAAGAATTGTGTCAAGCTGTCAACCATGAGTAATAACACTTGTCTGCAATCATTACACAACTGCTCTATACAAATAAATATTGTAAAACTATTGCTTTGATTTCTTATTAAACAATTTTTACCTCATTATTATGCTTTATAGACTGCAGTTAGATTGTTTTTAAGTACAGTGAAACCTCAATTTTATAGGAATATAAAAAAGTGTAAAACTCTTAGAGGCAATAAAATCTATGTTTTTCAGGAACATAAAAAAAATATTACCTTCGTGTTGAGACATGTTAAGGATGTTAGAGTATGATAATAATGTGTACATTTATTAACATAATTTGCAAAAAAAATAATAAAATGAAGTAAAAACTTCATTAAAACCAACTATTGTATTTTGGCGACATTAAGACGTAATTTCAAATACAACGGTGCATTTCCACAAAAGAAATGCCCGAATATTGATTCTGTAAATAGCTGCACTAAAAAGTAAATTGTAATGTATGTGATTTCTTGCATAGATAAAAGAAATAATAATCTATATATATAAAAGTGACTTTGTCCTGACTAACAAACATAATCAATGTGGAGCAGAAAATACTTAAGATACAAATACGAAAATTTACAGGTACTTTCTTATTATGGAGTCACAGATGCACAATAAGAAAGGATTTTGCAAAATTTTTATTTAAAGTGTAAAAATAGTGAAAATCAGATAAACCAGCCATTTTGATCAAAAGTTTGGTGAAGAAGTGACCCTAAACGCGCGAGTCACAGGTCCCCGAGTCAAGTTGGTCGGGGAACTTTACTTCACAAGACTCCGACACATTGCTCGCGCGTTTAGGGTTCTTGTTCAAGACCACTATTAACCAATTTCTCAGCATATTTACGGAAATCTGAAATATATGTTTTGAAGCTAATGTACTTTCACAATCCGTTAAAAATTTAAACAGGCCTTAACAATTAATTTATAATCATTTTTCAAGACAATGCTCTAAATTGCTTAAATAGTTGTTATGGAATATTAACGGTGTTTGTTGTTTCAAAAATTCCACAATAAAAAATCATTGTTTCCCAAGGTGGTATTTTCCACAAACTATTCCTCACGTAAAAACAAAATAGGATTGCTGTTAAATTTTGTAGCAAAAACTGCCTCTTTTTTGCTCTAATGACAGGTCTATAAATATATTGAATAACTGATTTAGATGAGTTAATATATCTGAAATACCTAGCTCGCAATCTTGTCGACTCTCTCGTCCAATCAGTCTCTCCAGGAGGCTCGCCGTTTCCACTCGGTCTACAAATAATAAAAATTTACAATAAATTTATTATTTTCACTTGCTTTTCAAATTCAAGAGATTAAATAAAAAATGCATTTTTTCTAATACTGATAACAACATCAATAATTATTATGCAAATTTAAATCCCATTAATTTTTCTCTTTCAATTTTCATTATTTAATGTTAATAGTTCATTAGTTTCATATAGTTAATAAATGTAATCCCTTTGAATTGAAATTATTGCCTATAGATATTAAAAGCGCTCTATAATAGTTGAAACCTCCATTAGATTTGCTTAGTTCCAGTCTAATTAGAGGCATCTGATTTATATGTGGTGCTCCCTTTTCTAAATTATTCTACAGTGGCCGCAGACTAGGGTGTATCTGGCCTAATGGGCGTGCCATCCCTTCTACTTCTCCTCCAACCAGCCTTGGTGGGGACAACCTTTACTACAAAAAACTAGGTCCACAAATTATATTTAACTAAGAAAATTGACAGCGTCTCACATTGTTATAACTTTACCTACTTGCATATAACTTTCATATAAAAAAGTTGACCTTTTAGAGAAAACTAAGACAAAAATCTGTAACAAGTAAGGTTTTGTTTCATAAAAAAATGACAAAATATTATAATTATGATGAAAAATCTTACAAAGTTCTTTTTATAAAATAAAAGTGATGACAACAAATATTCAAAGCGAAAAATTTTTTATTTTTAGGAAAACAGAAAACTTTTTGCGAGAAAGTTGTAGATAATTAGTAGAATTTACTTTTTTATTTAAAACAATTTTCTACATGACCCTTTGTATGAGCCACGATGGCCGTGGTTGTTAAGGCGTCAATGCTTTATCAATTGTCATGGCAACCATCAATGGAAAAGTTCCGGGTTCAATTCCCATTGACCCCGAATAATTTTCTAAATGGTTTCTTAACAGACATCGTTGGCTGTGGTTCGGATTCCACGTAAAACTGTAGGTCCTGTCTTCATTAGCCTTAAGTGCAAAACAGCAGGACGTTAAACACAAAAAAAAATACATGACCCTTTGTTTGGTCATGAGGAAGGTAATTCCTACAATTGTGCTTGTTTGACATTGTTGTGGTGAGATCCTGGCTGTTCATTAGGCTGTTTATTTTAATGTGTAGAATCCGATCCTGTATTATAGCGTCATAAGGGTTTTTGTGACACAATGTATGTATTTATGGATAAAACAACTCATTTTTACACGTTCTCTTCACTAAAAAAAATGTGTTTATCACTTTTATTCACCCTTACTTTACAGTGACAAATGTAGGGTGTACAGTGAAGAACAGAGGTCTATATTTTTTTATTGAGATTGTACTGATGCAGTTGGACACAACAATCAAAGCATGGGGAAACCTCTCGGATACAATCCCAGAGTGAGGGATCTGTAACTGCATAAATTAAAGCAAAAAAAAAGTATATTGTTTTAAATATTTTTGTAAATTATTTTAAATAACAAATTTAAAAGACAAATCCATATTAAGCTAGCTGAGAGCAATTTGTAAAATCCAATTTTGTAACATAAAACTAAAAAATTTTTAACAATAAAATCATTGCTAACCCCAAATTTTTATTATTACTATATTTACTTGCTTTAACTACGTAGAAACAAGATTTATCCTAATTTTACTATTTATCTACAAAGCTTTGAGATTCCAGTGTCCTTTTGCGCACAAAAAAGAAGTCAAACTAATACTAAGAGTGATAGTAAAATGTGTACAAAGGAAATTCAGCACTAAATATGCCAGTTATTTATAAACCTAAAAATAACTTTTATAACTGATTTCAAAAAAATGAAGGAAAAAACTTAATGGGTTCACACGCTGCAGATAGCTGGCTGTTGAGGGACCCACTTGGCTTATAAATAATCTAGTCATTGCAACCAGGATCGCTACTGTTAGGAATAGTTATAAAATTAAAATAAATATTAGGAATTTACTATACATCTTTTAAGTTCCAAGACAATGCACAGAAGGTAGAGTCAGCTATTGTGAAATACATATCAAAAAGTATCACCTTGCTACTTTTAGCAAGACCTTGCTGAGTTCTAGTTAGATATCCAGTTCAGTAACCTGGCAAGTTATATAGACTCCCTCTGATCTAGAAAAGTGGCCAGTGGTTTAGGAGACATATACGCAGACAGCCGGAGGCTCGGCTAGTCGATAGACCGGTGGTTGGAATGGCTACGGAATTCGACAAGGTGGCATGTTTGGAAACTCACATACCCGGACACGGAAGATGATATTTTGGGTATTCTGATGATGTACTCCTTCTTATTAAATATAAAACGTAAAGCCATTCTGTTCTGAATGGATAATATTCAGCTTGCTCTGTCTTGGAGTTTAGTAACTGGACTTTGATTTAATGTGTTAATGTAATAAAAAAAGCAGGTATTGTACCTAGTTTATTTATTGACAAAAACTGATGTTAAAGTAAATGTACAAATATTTGTAAATTTATTTTAAGTGATGTAATTAATGATAGAGGTATTTTTAATTTACATATAAAAATGTATTTGTTGTTTAAACTACTACTAATACATTGCTAAATGAAAATGTAGTATATTAATTTTTGTAAACAAAGTTTATTATTTAAAGGCACCATCAAATAACTAATGACTGAGTAAGACCTAACAAATCAGTTCTTGGCTTAATAACACATCCTTATTATTTTAACCCTTGGCACTAAAAGTATACTCACTGTGAACTGTCCCCTTCAGATTGATCATCCCTGCTTGACTCATGACTGCTCTCTTGATAAATTAAAAACAACATTATTAATTATTTGCCACAATTAAATAGTTTTACTATAATATAATAAAAATTGCATAATTTTAATAAACCTAGTTTCCTAACACAGTAAAGTCCGGTTTATCCGGCACCCCGGATTATCCGGCCCAGCATCCAAAGAATATTATGAAATAAATAAGCACTATCTAAGCGATCCGAAAACATCTTACAACACGTAAGAACACCTGCAATGTAGTGACGACAACGGCATATACAACTTTTAATGCAAAATTTGTTTGAGGTTTTTATACAATATTGTACGTACAGTACTCCAGGCCTGCAGAATATGTCAGAACGTCCGAACGAGGTTCGGGGGAAATTGGGACTGAGCTGGGGAAATTTTGGCCGGAGAAAAATCCAACAAAAATAAGGAAAATATAATTATTTTGGGGGAAAATAGATAAGAAATGAATGGGAACAAAGGTCAGCTTAATCGGTTTGTATGATACGTACGTATACAAACACACCAACACACACACAAAGTGTGTTGTCTGCTCTCTGTTACAAGTTGCAAGTCGGACAGGGTTCCTATTTAATTTTCACCAAAATATCGTACGGCCGATCCGCCGATACGATTTTTTTGTGCCGTTTTATGAATGGCAGTTTCCTGATTCTTGACGGGCGTTCAAATACATTCGTTGGGTATTAAAAAATAATTATTATGATACCGGCATGCACATTTTGATTAGTTTCACACAAATGATATTATTCAAGCGATTAGAATTAAATCATATTAAACCAAATTATACGATACTTAATGTATAGGTATTACCAATGTTTTTTAATTTTCTTTTACCGAAATTCGAAATCAGTCTTTATCAGTAAAATGCGCACAATGTGATGTGCGTACTCATTTTTTATTACTTCAGCTTGCATTAAAATGCCGAAGTATTGAAATGATGCGATGATTTTTTGTGTGTCAGTTTTCCTGTATACACAGTACAAGCACTCACAGACGTCGCATCGTAGAAAACGTCAAGTGGTACCAAAGTCTTCGTAATTTTATTGCGGAGAGTTTGAAAAGCTTTTAAGCTTTCTAGCGTGAGGCGGAGCGCGTCAGGGTCACATTTTTGGGTCAAAATTATGAAAATACAGTGTGGGGCTATCGTTTTATATGTTTTTGGGTACAAAAAAAACGATTTTGCAAGTTAAAAAGTCATAGCACGTCAGAGTCACGTTTTTGGATCAACATTTTGAAAATTCCGTGTGGGGTATCGTTTAATATGTTTTTGTGTACGGGAAAACCGATTTTGACAGTTAAAAAGTCGAAGAACGTCGGGATCACGTTTTTGGATCAAAATTTTCAAAATTCAGTGTGGGGTATCATTTTATATGTTTTTGTGTACGGGAAACCCGATTTTCGACATTTAAAAAGTCGTAGCGCGTCAGGATCATGTTTTTGAATCAAAATTCATTGTAGGGTATCGTTTTAAATGTTTTTGGGTACGGGAAAACCAATTTTGTCAGTTAAAAAGTCGTAGCTTGTCGGGATCACTTATTTTTTAACTAAATGTAACAAATGAAAAGTAATTGTTAAGTTTAATTTTCTTTCAATTCGTGTGATCTGTCCGGACGATTTTCAGTAGTGACTGTGGTAGGTAATTCTGCATCAAGGAACCCGCTCAATTGGTGAACCATTTGAAAAACAGTCAAATACAGTATAATATAGTAGGCCTACACAGTTTAGTCAAGTTATTTTATATTTTGTATGTTTTTATGTGTTTACTTCCAACAATGTAATTATTTCTTTATTAGACATTCACTAAATTTCCATAGCAACAGTTGTTTTCTCTCATTTGCAATCCCAACTCTATTAAAACAGGTCAACTTACATTTCGTTCTCTGAACTGTTGGATAATCTTTGAATTATCAATCGAGTCGTGTAGCTTGAAGTGATTGGTTGGATTTGAAACAATCAAAGGCAGTAGCAATGAAAGATATGGATACACAAACCGAATTGAAAGACGTACGGAGAAATTTGACGTGGGGCCCAGCGGAACGAGATTTTTTAGAATGGACCTTTGACAAGGACACATTTTTGGACAAGATTTACGCAAAAATTGAGGCATTTACATTAGACGAATCAGAAGAATATTATAAATGTGCAAACATGAAATGTAACCGCCCTTCAAATGAAGATGTGAAAACAAACAAAATTAAATCTAAAGGATTTTTTCGTCAAATGTTTTCTTGCTTTTCAAATTGAAAAAATTAAGGCTGTTTAATCACATTTCATAAAATTGGCAAAAATAGAAACCAAAATTAATTAATAATGTAGGCTTAACTATGCATATTTTAATGGTAATTATGTACTACCTATATTTGATGTATAACATGCATTTCCACATTTTCAAATTTTTGGTATTCCAATATATTCTTTTTAAAAACTGTTAATTGATTGTTTTATTTCATTTAGTTTTTATATTTCAATAATAATTAGTATTTATTTAGTTATAAAATCGTCTAATTTGTATTGGGAATGATTATATATTATACCTTTATCTGTTCCTGAGAAACTCAAATGTAAAAGACTGACTTGAGGATCTTATAAGGGTTGAGATTATGTCTTTTAAGGTACGTAGTCTTAACAATACAGTAATCCCTCGATATTCGCGGGGCTTAGGTTCCGACAAATTGCCGCGAATAACAAAACCGCGAATAGCGAAAACTAAATCTTTATAGGAAAAGGGGGGTTATGTTCTTGACATAAGTTATAGAAAATGTTAAAACATTATGTACTAATACCTGTAATTAATTAAATTTACATAAGATATAGGCAGTCGTTATTCGCTGTTCGGCTTTCAGCAATTTAGCTTTTACGCGGTAAAAAAAGTCCTTGAAAGGTTTAGTATTTGAGCTGAATTGTTTGGAGTGTAGACTACAGTTGATAATTTTATAAATTACTGGAGCGTTGTTTGTCATTTCACTCTCCCCTCAAGGTCAGTGGTCTCATAATTTACCCATCCCTACTTGCTCATTCATTGTCTGGGTTTGTCTATTTTTAGAACTTATCAAGGCATCAAACTATCATTCGCTGTCAATAGCGAAAATATTGGTTTCGACTGTTACGAGTGATAAAACGTAGTAAAAACTTAATTTCTTTTAAAATATTTTACTGTAATTTCAATTAAGTCTTTAAAATTAATTTGACTTGCTGTACACTAAATTGATGTTTGCAACTAAATCACAGTATGCTAATGACCTTCATTGGCACAAGTCCACTTGTATTCACGCAGAGGTGTGTTGTAGGGAAATCCCATCTTGTATGTTTTGTTGTATTTGCGAGTGTTTCGCCGACGTGGTATTTATACAATGTTATTAAACCCTATACCGGATTATCCGGTTTTTATGGTATCCGGCCTGGTACTCCGCCATGTTAGGCCGGATAAAGCGGACTCTACTGTACATGTAGTTGTCTATGTCCTTGTCCATGTACACTGGAATGCAGGAAATTAATTACGAGAGCTTTATATGTTAATACAGTAAGTAGAGCCCCGCCATTCTGAACTAATTGGGACCAAACACTGTTCGGTTTAGCGGGAATTCGGAATAGGCGGATTTCATTAATAATATCAACAACGTAAAGACTTGTCAAGGCGTAAATTCAGAGTCAGTTCCACACACCGTTGATCGACTCGGAGGAAAGCGAGGAGGAGGTGAACACACAAACTGAACTCATATCACACGTAGATGTGGCAAATGCTCTTGACCTCACATTAGGTTTACACATTCAGTTTTTTTCTTTTCGTTGCGTTACGATTCTGTTTTTTTCTAAAAACAGAAGGGAAGGGATAGGTTGTTCGAACTGTCCGTTTTGTCATCCCGCAGTCTGTCCGTTAGTACCTCATCGTCTTGAAAAAATATAGAGAAAAAAATCAAATTTGTTTGAGATAACGAAAACGGAGGAGCAAAACGGATGAACGCAACTGGCAGGTGGTACCAACAACACTAATAGTGCCTAGCAGTTGGATCTAAACCTTCCTTCTTTCTGAAGGACCCGGTATACGCTTCACCGGACGCTTGTTGCCGTAGCTTCCTCCCAACAAAACGGATGGAAAATGTGAAGGAAACAAAACCAGCTTTCATTCCAATTTGGTTTCAGGTGTTTTCATCAAACTTAGGCTCCATGTATGTCTCTATTTAACTTATTTGTATAACAATAAATGTACGTTTTTTCACGAACGTCTTTTTAATTTCTTCTGTTTTTATGTTAAAAAATCGGTATTTTTTCTGAACTCTGTTCGGAATAAGTGGATTTTTGGAATAGCAAGGCTCTACTGTAGTTTTAAATAAATTTGGCTTTCTTTATTTTGTTAACGTTTGATGCTTGCCTCTTTGCCGACCCTAAAAGACCCGGGCACCACTTTAGGACCCCTTTTGTGGTGCTAAATCCAATAGGTTTAGCTCAAATATTGAAACCGAAAAATATCCATATAGTTAATCACCTTATTCTTTAACACCTTTCTTAAAATTACTTACAACAAAAATGTAAATAAATTCAGTAGCAACTGTGAGGCAATGCTGTTGTCATCTTAGACAGATAGTGACACCAGATCATTACTGCCCCCCTTTCGCCGACTACAGTACCACCTTCTACATACAAGGTGTGATCAAAAAATATGGTGAATTAATTTTTATAGCGACAACTGCTGGCGCTACAACCATTTGATCTAATGTCCGATAGCCTGATCTGTTGAGACAGGCAGTGTCAAGTTTGAACACGATCTCAGTCAGCTGCTAGAGTGAGGTCTTGTTTACCACGTATTACGAAGTGACTGCTCGCTTGAATGCATCATGAATTTCGAACAACACATTAACATTAAATTTTGTTTCAAGTTGGAAAAAGTGCCAAAGAAGCTCACGAAATGTTAAAATCAGAGTATGTGGTAACTCTGGAGACTGTTTCAAAGTGGTATGAGCGATTTAAAAGCGGAAATGAATAGGTTGAAGACGAGGATATGTCGGGACGTTCTTTGATCCCAAAAACGGAAAGAAGCCTTCCAGAAATGCTTCTAGTCGTGAATTCAACGTTGGGAGTGCATTGATAGAAAAAGGATAGTATTTAGCAGGAGATTAATTCAAATTCTATGTAAACTTATTACTTTGTAATAAAATTATTCACCCTTTTTTTGTATCACATGTCATACAATCCCCTCCCACTCAGTCTCAAATGTTTTGTTTACTTAATAGTTGAGCCTCGTGCGATAACGTGTAATATTATTTACAATTACAAATTTATTAACATGTACGTATGGCAATGATTTTTCCACAACATAATTTTTGCGAATTTAATTTTTGACTTAAACAAATATTTAACACATAAGAAATTTAATAAAATATTTATGTGTAGTCAGGAAGAGGGCTGGAATGCAAAGCACACAATGGACTTCCTAACTTTTTGAATACAAACATTAAATATCAAATAAGATAATTTTTCTTATACCTGTGTCCCACAGGTTACGCATCATTCTCTCCTCCCTCTGGCGAGTGAACCTGGACAAACGGATGTTCCTTTGTGCTGTCCTAGCTCTAGCTCTCCAAACCATAGACTCCAGCTGCATTATAGTGTCTCTCATGGACTGGAACAGATGATTTAGTACGGTCTAACTATAGATTTGGATAAAAATTCAAATAAATCATATTTCTTATTATTGCTTAGTTGTGTTATAAGTAGGCCTGATTGAGTACTCGATTATTAAAGTTTTTTACTATTCGACTAGACAGTTCAAAATAACTCGAAATCTGTAAGAATAGCCTAAGCTACTGTGTATTGTGTAATGAGTGACGCCAGATGCACGATAATTTTCGTGTTTGTACGATAACTTTATTGTTTGGATCAAATTGATTAAAACAAGTGGGAAAATAATGGTAATGATTCTGTATACATGTGTACAGTATTTTTTATTCCCATCTTATTACAATTTCATTTTTGTAATCTGGCATCACTGATTGGTTAAGGGAGAGTTGAGATTATGTTAACAATTTGTGTTCTAAATTCAAAACATTTTAAAATTATTTAAGTTCGAAGAAATAATTTGTTTAAGTGCCGATCAAAGTAGAACTGATTCTAAAGTGTCAGCTTCTACTTCTATACTACGCCTACACCTCGATCCCAAAGCCGTCCCGTTGCTGTAATATGGAATTATTAGAAGAAAATTTCTTCAACTGAGGCGAAGTCCAACATTTGTAGTAAAGTTTTTAAAGTTAGCATGGGCACCCACCATTCCAATTATTAGACGGATCTTCTCAAGTGCTGGAAAAGTTGTAAATGGATGACTAAGAGGTCTGTCGAAAGAACACATCAGTGAATTGATGTTTTTGCACCAAAAACTTAAAACTTTTCATCATTGATCTGTTCTTAAATATCTTTTACTCATTCATTCGACTTTTTAGAAAAAATTGTATAGGTATTAGTTGGCAATGTTAATTTTTGTTGTTTTAATTACTTAGTATTTGTAATAATTTTAGTTAATTAATAATTTAGTGTTATGACGTAGTATTTAATGTTATTGTCCATGTGTTGATACATGATTCATATCAAAAACCATGGAAATAAATTTAAAAGTAATGGAAAAACAAAAGCTTCACTCGAAAAAAAAGTTAAACTACATGGTTTTTCTAAAAACTCACTTCTTGAACAGGTAGGTTAGCAAGTACAATAAACTTAATTTTACTTTGTGATAAATAAATATAACTGAAGGTAGGATTATGCATTTTTAAACAATTTGCTATAAAATTAAATAGAAATTGAAGAAAAGTGTTTAGCGATGTTAAAGTATAGGCCTCATAGACAAAAGAGTACTTTCTGTCCCAGAGAGAAAATAATTTGCAAGAGAACAAAGGTATTGAAAATCCCAAACAATTTTCAAAGTCAAATAGAATTAGAAATAAGAGACTCTAACCACAAATTTACTCATTCCCCTATAAAAAAGTCATCTAATATTGTTTTGGTGGATTGCGGCTTTGTAACACTTTTGCAAAATATGACTTACTGAGTACAAAATAATCAAATTTACCGAGACAATACTAGAAGGTTGTTGTGCACTTGCGCTAGTTCCTGCTCCTGCAGCTGTTCCTGCGCCTGCAACACCAGATGTAGAAGGTCTAGGCCTAAATAAAGAATCAGAGTCTCTGGATTTCCGTTTGACTCCACGAACTGAAGGCTGTTCTTCGCTTGTACCAGTACCAGTACTTGTTTCCCCAGATACATGACTGGACGATGCATCTCCTCTTTCACTTGGCAGTTCTTCGCTTGTGGTGGCCTGTAATCATTTACACCTTTAAATTTTATCATCATTATTTTATAAACAAGAGATTCATTCAGAGTAGTCACTAACCCACTCACCTCAATCTATTACTCAGTAGTATATGCCTTCTTCTTTTAAATATTTACTATTATTAACACTATGTTTACTTACTCGGTAAACCAGCGAGTGCGAAATTTGTTCGAAAACGTTTGACTGATAAACAGAAGAAAAATTGTGTTTCAGTTTGCACGGAATTGAAGGATCATCTTCATGCAAATCCTTACTTAATGGCCAAAACTATAACTTGAGATGAAAGTTGAGTCTATGGCTAGACCCTCAGACCAACATTTAGAGTTCTCAATTATAATATATGTGAGTTTCAGGGATTTTAAATCATTTAAATAAGGGTATAACGTAAAGGGAGTTGCTATGTAAATTTTGGACATTTTAGCCTATTTTAAAACTTAGTATTTTATTAATAAATACTAAACATAGAAATTCAAAGGGGAAATGCAGACGTTTTAAATAATACAAAATAAAATCTTATTTAATATCTAATTTCAATTTTAAAACAAGAAACTTACATAAAATTAGCAATGTCTAAAATACAAAACATCGTACAGTGTTAAAGTAATTTGAAGAAGTTTGATTCACTCGATTTCTAGCCTACAGTTAATAAACATTGAAAGAACAGAATTTTGATTTGTGATGTTGGTAGTGTGTGTAACTCGGTCTAGGGAACAATTGTAATAAACAAGGACAGAATTTTGGTTTGATATGTTGGTAATATACATAACTAAGCATAGGGAGACATATTTGCGGTCCCCTGGAGAAGCATCACGTGATATGACGTCATTGTCACAGGATGTGGACGCCTAAAGCGAAGCCTTTGTCTGATTTGCTACTGAGAGGTGATACGAGAAGGACCTGTTGTAGGTTGCTGGTGGAATGTATTCACGAATGTGGTTTTTAGCGGTATTTAAAGTATAAATACCGTTAAATTATGTGCTACGACTATTAGAGACAGTGCCGTGCACGAAAATCGTAAAACGGCGTAAATCGTACGTGACGGAAAACGACTTTAAGAAAACTAACTTTGTAAATCTCGTTTGGTGGCGTCGGTGTGAATTGAAACATGTTTCTCATCTAAACTTTTCTACAAATGTTAAGTGAATCTAATACGACGAGGCTAGAGTGCTACGAACAAAAATGAAAGAGGGAAAATTTTAATTAAGGGGTAAATTCAAGTTAAATTCATTTTAAAAAATATCGTAAGTTTCTTTTAATAAAAGTGCACTATAAAACAAAGAATATACATAAGTAATAAATTTAATTCTAACTAAGTCTGCATTTTAAAAAAATTTAATAATTTATATTGTTGTATGTTTTAAATTTAAAAGGTTGATAATTAGAGTGTATGCGTGAGTGTCTGAGGCTGTTAAATACGTACTATGATTTGCCAATATATTTTTTTTATGTTTGTGTGCTTAAATCGTAAAATTTGGTATTAAAAGTTTAATGCCAACTACTATGCTTTCTTAATTTGAGCCCTTTCCTTCCTAGAAGTACTTCATGGTAAATTGAATCTATTTATGAATTTTAAACTCAGTGTAGTATAAGTGATATAAAATGGCGTCGGTTGAAGCTGCGATGATGAGTTTTGGCGGCAAGTCTCTGTGAGGAGAACACAGATTCCGTGCTCCTAAGACGAATTGCCCTGTAGTTATCAACTGTACGCACAGATGTACAAATCAATGCATAACAGAGATTTGGTAGTCAACTGTGACAAACACAGATCTGACTACAACATAGCCTGCTTTCAATTTTGGGGTTATGTTTGATTGTTTTTGTTGTGGTTAAGGGAATAGTATCTTATAGTTTTTTTTTAATTGATAATTATATTAATAAAGTAAAGTATACAAATTGAAAGTATGATATTACAAGTAATTGTTACACAGCAATAAAGTTATTATTTTTTTTTTTTTACTAAATTAACTTAGAAAAAATTTGTCAAAATTTAATTTTAATTTTTTTTTATTTTTCATTAATAAAATTTGTTTGTAAACGGCTGGCAAGATACAGCACGTTACAAAATGGCGCCCGAACAGGGACCTGATTGTAACAGTGAGCCGCCAGCACGTTACACAATGGAAAACAGTAATTCCCAAAATCCCCACCAAGAAACACTTGTTTGAGGAGCTTGCATAAACACAACCACTTCAAACGTTTCCACGTTTTTTTTTTTTTTCTAAATTAGTAACAATTATTCTACCTTTACGTAAACAGCTGTTTTCCTTAAAATATTCTTACCATTTTTTAACAAAACCCGTTTTCTTTAAAAAAATTAAAATTAACAGGGATATGTTGCTCGAGACTTTTTTGAAAATCTTTTTATGATTAACAATTCTTCTGACTTGATTTTAATATAACTTTATTGGTTAAGGCAATAAACTAACGGAACAGCATATGTTTTTTAAGACCTATTACATAGTCAAGCAGTGGCTCCATTTTCCGTTCTCCCCATCCAGTATAGTTATCTTGTGAAAATGTGACTTTAAACAGTATAATAGAGTGAACTGTGAGCAAAGATCCCCCACATTAACTTTCCGTCTGTGTGTGAGTTAGTTCCATTTAACAGGTTGTTAACTTATCAGCCAACCACACAATGGATTATTATCTATATATTAAAAGAATTTATGAAAACTTGTGGCAGTCAGTACGGCCATTCTATCTGGCCGATTTCCTTATTTTTTTTTTTTAATTGCAGGTAATCATTCCCAGATATGTCATCAAGCATTACAAATCATGTATCTTTCGCCTTACAAACGTTATAATCAAATGCAAATTTCTGCTGTGTATTCCTTATGGGGGGTTTTTTTGGTTCTTTGTCCAATTTGCGTTCGTATACCGTCCATCCGATTGCTTTGAAATTTTGCATAGTAACACAGGTTAACCCTGGGAAGGTTTTAGGCCATTTACCGAAGTCCTCGGACATTAGGGCTACGCCCCAGTGGCCCTCAAAGTTTCAATGTTAATCTTATGGAAGAAAGATTTCTATTGATTTTATCAGGGGCACAAAAACAGCTGTTCGTATAAAAAACTTAACAACACATCATGATTGTTTACTTTCATTACCATAGCAACATTACTTAGAAAATTTGAAGAGTTTTACCTTTTTGAGGTTACATTGACAAACTAAAAACAAACACAAACAAAAATCAACGAAAAATGCTAACTATATTTTAATTCAATTCAAACATTGGTTGTTACAAACCTATTATATATAAAACAGCTAATTTGGATCAAAAACTGAACATAATCATTCACAGATATGTCAAGTCTTATATATTATCATCTGTTCAGCCGCTATTCACCCGAGAAGGAGCTCCGGTATACAATCCTATAAATTTCCCATGTTAATCTTATGGAGATAATGTTTAATGAGTTTGAGTCAGCTGCCAAATAAAACAGCTGATTTATGCTCGGTCACCTATGATCAAACGAGCCAAAGATTAACGAGATTCTTTATCGAATTTTCCACCTGCGAGCGAAGCGAAGCAGCCATCTGAGGCCGAAGGGCGAGCCGGGGTTGGGACGCGGAGCGTCCAGGGGCAGAGCCCCTAGTTTATATGAAGTGAAAATTGTTCAGTACGGACAAATTGACAATGAGTTCTTAATAATGGAGGTTGAATTAAGACCTAATTTGTGAGACTCATCTCGTGATGATTACAAAATCTAAGTATAAGGAATAAGATTAGCCTGAAAGATCAAACAGAAAGGCACCAAAAGATAAATTCATACCAAGTAAAATAGAGATAAAAAGGAAAGAAAACATTTTTTAGATTGTGTATTTTTAGTTAAATTTTTTCATATGCAAATTAAATCTAAATTTTTATTTTAAAACTGCATATGAACTTAATTTATAGCATGCACTCAAACATTACCTGTTGAGAAGAGGATGTCCGAGTAGATGCAGTCCGTCTTCCGTAGTATTGAAAAGGAGACATTCTCAACGGTGTATCTTTAGGCCTATGCAAATAAAAAAAAAAAAAACTTTAATTTAGTACGCCAAAATGAGTTATTCAATTTTATAATATAGATATAAAAATCATATTTAAAATCTTTAATGATACATAATTTTTTTTATAACTATTATTGTTTTGGAATAAGTAATAACCAATTTTGTTCTTTTGGTTTGGCTCTTCTATTATAACTCTTAACTTAGTTAAATAATTTTTCAAATTCTCAATCAAAACTAATGCGATGAACGTTTCTGTTTAACTCTCACCTATTTACACCAGACGATCGAGGACGCTTAAGAAAATATCTTGTGTTTTGTTGACACACAACTTTATTGTGCCTTCGACTCATTCGTTGAGGCGGCGGCGCTCGCCTAAATGCACCACTCGGTCTCCATTGCAAGTCATCATTATTTGCACCATCGGAATCGTCGTCCGTCAATATATCCGCAGGGACTTCGTTCGGTACTGAACGGTTATGCCTTGGCGAAGCTTCTGTTTCACTTCTAGATCCACTCTCTACAGCAGGTTCTGGCCTAGTGCCGTTACTGTCTCTGAAGACACCGTGCAGAGCGTAAATTTGACTTTGTAAATCTTCCAACATACCGCGAATTTGTTGCAGCCCTAAACGTGCCCTATCTAAACGGGCTCTTTCAAACATTTCTATACGGTCCCTGAAAAACATCAAACACATATATGAAAAAATACAATTAAAAATGTAACTACTGTCGGGAGCACGAAATATGGCGGACGAGAATTTTTGCGCTATTGACAGATATGGGACTGGCGAAGCGAGGAACGGTCGAGAATCGCTTGCTCTGCGCCATGATCTGGCAACACTGGATGCTCAGCATAAAAATTCTCACCCACTTTATTTCGTGCTCGCGACTGTAAATAATGTTACTTCAAATCCTAAATTTAATTGCTTGGAAGAATAAGTGCATATTACAGTTTCTGTATCAAAAGGGAGAACTTTTTTGTGTATGCTAAAAATTATTAATCAAAATTTTAATGGTAATCTATTAATATGTACATTATAATATTACTAGAGGGCTACGCCCCCTGCTCGAGTCGCTCACTATCCCCCGCAATGAAGCAAACGCAAACAGATTATTGTATACTATGATATTCTCACAGGAATGACGATTAATTAGGAAAGAGTTTTTTTATATAGATTAGAGGTTATAAAATAAGACCAATATATGATACGGTAAATTGAAACCGGTCAAATAGGCTTAGTAAAGAATAAAGTTGACATAATTTTAATAGTAATAAGTGTTTGAATTAAGATATAGTAGGCTCTTTCTCGTTGTTTGTGTTTAATACAAACTAACCTAAAAAAACTGTTGGTTGTAAAGAATAGTAAAGTTATCTGATTCTTAAGTTGCCAATTTGGTTGCTATGGCAATGTAGCAAAATTCTTTCAAGAAAAATGAGTTGGTTCAGTTAGGCCTAACCTAAAATTGTATTAAGCTTAAGATCCAAATCAGCTGTTTTATTTGTAATATGAATCAATGTTTGAATTATAATACGATAAGCCTTTATCGTTTTTGTTGGTTGCTAAACCTAAAAAAAACTGTTGGTTGTGAAAAATAATTACCCAATTCTAAATTCTCTAAAGTGATTGCTGTGGCATTGAATGTAAATTCATTCAACAAACCCGAGTTGGTTTGGAATATGCCACATCTTTGTGTTTCTAAGCTTTTGTTTCAAATCAGCTGTTTTATTTGTTATATGACTGAGAGTGAACCCCTGTATTTTGACCATTACCATCGATTAAAATCAATATTTTGCAAAATCTTTTCTTAGCGCACTTCTACGTAGTGGTATGAAGGCACCCTGAAACTTGTAAGGCTCTAGCTAGCATAGTTTTGACTGTACGTTGATTATGAATCAGTCAGTCAGTCAGGACTTCTTCTTTTATATTTACATATTACAAAAATAATATTTATATGTCGGATATTAAAACCCGCAATGATATTAGAACGTTGAAGAAGGGAGAGGGAACTAACAACTTTAGCAGTACAGCAAACTTTTTTAAAGTGCATGCATACTATAATAAGATCAGGATATATTCTCTTTTTAATAATGCCCCACTAGTTGTGGAAGC
>JAGFPH010005439.1:5637-42110 GCA_018207615.1 Philaenus spumarius | reverse complement strand
TTTAAATTAAATAAACAAATAATTATAGTAGCACTCAACCAAGTTTTTTTTATTTGTTCAAGATTTGGTCAAAGAAACACAAATCTGACGTGTTTCAAAGCAAACTCCCCTTCTTCTTCAGAGAATGAGAGCATTGTTATTTATGTTTGTTTAAAGGTTTTTTAGTTGTTAATGTTTTCAAACGTAATATTTTTACTTTTAATTAAATGTTTTTATATTACTGAAAAAAAATTAGTAACATAAAATATAAATATAAAATAGTAATATAAATCCTAAAATTGTCTTTTTCTTCACTTTCTAGCGTGGGAGATTTAATTCTCAAACCGCTATTAGAAAATCTGTTAAACATTCTTTTGGTTAATTACTGCGTCAAAATCATGAGGAAAACTAAATACAATATAGGGTAGGGTTGGATTGGAAATAGCTAAGGACAAGAGTGGTTTTAATGAGGACGAGCCATATGTTATGTTATGGTGCATGCTCATTGCGGTTAAGTGTGTCTAGTCCTTAAAGTAAACTCTAACAGAAACTTTACAATAATACAACTTCATAAAGCTTGTTGGCCTAAAATGGTTAACCATATCTGTTACTGAAGTAACAAAAATATCTACATTTTCGGTATTTTTTGCCAAATATTGGCTACTTTGCCAAAAATTTACTAATTAATAAACTAAATTGTGTACAGATTTTTATTATGTGTCTTCAATAATAGTAAATGTTTCCTGTTTATATATAAAACAAACAGTCTACCTAAAGTATAGAGTTATTAGAAGTATTTTATTCACAATTGGCAAGCGGAGCAAATTGTATCCAGAGCATGCATGGTGATCTCTAGCAGAATATAATATGAAATTATTACTATAACTTAAAACAATAAAGGATATTTTTTAATTACTGCATTCTACTTACCCATCTGGGCTGAAGACCATAAGAAAAGTTGAACGAGAAATATCAGGTAAATGGCATTTCTAAAACAAAAATTTAAGATGCAGTGATGTAAATTGTAAATATAAATTGATTGTTTAATTGATTTATTTAACATGCTGAAGTATATGAGAGTTGTCCTACATAAATGAAGACCTCCCTATACCAACGTTGTATATCACATTTTAGCCTACTGAATTCCAAGTTATTTATTACAAACAAGTACTACATATTAGTACTAAATTAGTACATATTAGTAATAAACAAAAACGGGGAAATAAACAAAAAACTCATGGCTTTCATTGCAGTATATAACAGCGAGAAGAGAAGGAGCGAGATAGGCAATTCGGTGGCAAGTATCTAAAGTGTTTTTTGTAGTCATGTTTCCTTCATACAAGCCATAGCCGAGTGGATAGCGTCGGATCTTTCTGATCAGAAGATACCAGGTTCGAATCTCAGTTAGAGCAGGTAACTTTTCATATCTTTGGTTTGAGGGTAAAAGGGCGGAGGTAAAGCAAACGGTGGTTGGCTAGCTTCCAAGCTGACGGGATATGACTGGTTACCTGGTCCTCCGGCTTGGGATGTTTTGCTTATTTTTACTAAGATAATTATGTATATACAGTACAGTCTAGTTTATCCGACCTTCGCTCATCCAACATTCCATGTTATCCGACTTGAAAAAGAAAAAAGAAATAGAAAAGGCAAAAAATATAAAAGTCTACGATAAAAGGAGCCGCAAGTGTCTATTTTGTGTTGCCGCCGATTGTAGCATCCAATAGTTTAAGCTACAGGCGGTACAATACTATAGCTACACGCATCGACTAGCTCTAGCGATTGTCACACGAATCATTTAACTCCCTCATTTGACAAACTTTAGTTTTGTGCTATCGGTCTACTAACTGTGTCGTTCTGTTTTGTGCAGTGTTCATTGCCATTGTGAATTTAGTTACAATTTTTATTATTCATCTATATTTTTACGTATTGTTATCGCTTTAAAATTTAACACTATTCCTACTGTTACAAATGTTATCACTACTGTACGTTGAACACTACTATTACATATTGTTATAGTTTTAATATTGAACACTACTATTGCGTACCCTATTGTTATCGTTTTAAAATTGAACTCTACTGAAATTTGTGAATTATTACGCCATTATAGCAACGAAAAGAAAGGAAGTCGTTATCCGACATCGCAACGGCCCGTTTATGTTGGATAAGCGAGTCTCTACTGTAGATTTTTTTTTAAACCACAATAAATTGTTATACTTATAATTAGCTATGAGATGAGATCAAAATAAATAACTTGGAAATAAGGAGGAAAATGTGATTTACAACGTTGTTATAGGGAGGTCTTCAAATGTACATATATGAATTCATTGCAAATAGACAGGCTATGAACTGAGGTACCCTTTTACAGAATAAAAAACATGTTGCAAGGGTAGACTCTGAGTCAGCCAGAAAATTTGTGTTTTTTTCCAGAAGTTCATTCAATAACTTCAAAGAGAAATAATATACTTATCACTCTAAAAAATGTAATCAGTGCACAAGATGTGGAGCACTCTTTTCAACATACAATATTAAAGAATTAAAAGAAGGGTGTTATAGAAGAATTAATAGACAACATAGTAAGAAAAATTAATTTCAAGAAAATCAAGGAATCAAGGTGCACTCTTGTGAGCAACAAACCCCAACAACGATGGGTTAAAACAACGTTTGCCCCACCATTATGTAATGTTGTTAGAAAATCGTTAGCGAAATATGCAAATTTAAATGTAGCTTTGTCTGCTGATAATAATCTTGGTAAGATTATTACAAATCCTAAAGACAAATTTCAAGAACACGACAAATCCGGAATTTGTTGTATTAACTGCGAAATGTGTCCTAAGAAATACATAGATCAAACCAAAAGAAGTATGAAGATACGAGGTAAAGAACACTTTTCTCATTTAAAATATAATAGGCCTGCTAAATCTGCTATGGCTAAGCATTGTTTAGATGAGAATAATTATTTTAAAATAGAAAATTCAAAACTGTTGAAAAATGTTAAACCCAACACATTGGACACTTGGGAAACATTTCATATTAACAAAATACCGTAACATAATTGTGAATAATGAATTAGGTCCTATACATAACTCTTTATTAATGTACAGTAGGATCTCGGTAATCCGGCCCTATATGGGGATTGGTAATGCCGGATTACCGAAAATGCCGGATTAGTGGAAGTGAATTAAAAAATTAAGAAATTTAACAATAAATTAAATTTTTATTGCTTACGAAAACTATGACAATAATCGTTTTAACTATGTACTGTATAATGAAATTACGTTAATTATTATGAAAAATAAACTGTGATATGAAACAGAAAGGTTCAGTACAGTATGTATTTTAATCGATGAACAAAGTCACTAAATACTGTACACGCAAAATGAAAATTTAATACCACGGTACACTTTACATTTACTTAAACAACAGCAAAATGGTTTGTAATGCTTTTCTGCTTCTTTGCATTAAAGGAAATATTTTATTTTATTTTTTCCGCTTACACACTTCCTCAGCAAGGGATATTTAATTAAATTACAAGTGAAAAAACATAGACCAAGACCGGGAGTTGAACCCGGAACCTTCACGTTTCCCAATATGTCGGAAGCTGAAACTCCGTTTTCTTCCGCCCAAGTTATTGCAGTTGCGTAGGCACAGAGCGCCGAGTCCTTGTTTACTGTGTGTGCGGCAGCCGTACTACTAACAACACGGCCTTCACTTAACTCACTCGCAACAATCACAATGTATTCAACTTCCCGTAGCAGACGCCGATGTACTACTGTACTGTTGTTGTGGAGACTCATGTCTAGACATATTTTAGACATTTCTAAAAACTATGTCTGGAAATTTACTGACTAATCGGCGGAAACACAGCGCCGGATTACTGGACATGCCGGAGTATTGAACGGCCTGATTATAGAGACTGTACTGTAATAAATAGGCTACTATGTTTTGTTAAATATTAGTAATAGTTTAGTCATTTTTTAAGTTATATTGTTATTGTTAAGCTATTTGAATAACGATAGACGGTGGTTAAAGCCATAGCAAAGTTATATGACACGCCCCCTTCTGGTTAGGCCACGTATGTCTAGTTCTGTATAAGTATGGTGCGTTGACACAAAGATAGGTTAGTTATAGTTTGATTACTGTAGCCCGTGCATCACTGAGGATGGGGACATTGTCGTTAAGACGTGTTTAAAGTTAGTAAACGAATTTGTTGTGAGATTTTGTGTACAGGTTTTATTTTATCTCATTAATGATGATCTAACTGTGTCTACACCAATAGGGATTTTCAACATAGTAAATGCACAAAGCCTACAATTAAAAATTTTACTCAATGACCTGAAATAAATTTTGTAAAACAAAAATCATACATTTTAATCATAGGCCTTCTTAGAAACTATTTTAACCCCAAATTTCATTTTCATTTCATTTTCATTTTATTTATAAAGCTGTTGACAAAATTTCAATTGTATAGCCATGGTCAAAGTATTTAAAAAACGTACATTAAAATTTGAATAGTAAAAATCACCATACATCTAATTACACAAAACTACTCCACAATCACTCATAAAAGGTAAATCATAATGGTAGATAGTAATAAAACTGAGAACTTATGTTAACAATAGCTTATATGGATTGAACAAAACACGTATGCCAATCAGCTATACACAAAATGTCAGAGAACACAACAACAATAATTAAAGAAACAAAACAAGCAATAAATAGAATCCACAATACAATAAAATACACTGGCAATACCCCAACAATTCAAAACTACCAATAAGGATCTGGGCACAGCTTTCCCAGACTCATTCCTCTATTGCATAAACTCACCCACGGAGTAATAGCCACCTCTCACCAACA
This sequence comes from Philaenus spumarius, assembly GCA_018207615.1. NCBI lineage: Eukaryota > Metazoa > Arthropoda > Insecta > Hemiptera > Aphrophoridae > Philaenus > Philaenus spumarius. The sequence goes on along the minus strand of JAGFPH010005439.1, from coordinate 37,274 downwards.
AATCCTTCAGATGTTTTTTAAAAGTGAAGTTGTTTTTTATTTTCTTAATAGACTCTGGGAGTCTGTTAAATAAAGCTGTTCCAGCTTGAGCAGGTAGTTTTTTATGAAGATTTAGTCTGTGTTTTACCAATCTTAAGTCACTCCCCTTTCTGGTGAAATAAGTGTGGTAGTCGCTATTTTGTGCTGTACAGCACTTAAACCGACAAAACAGTATTACCTCCATTGTATAAATACAGGGAAGTGTTAAGCAGTTTTCTGCTTTAAATACATCCCTGCATGACTGGTCATTTTTAAAATTTGAAATTACCCGTATGGCTCTTTTCTGCATGACAAATAGTCTTTGCAATTTGGTTGAATTTCCCCATAATATAACACCATAATTTAAATGAGAATATATTAAGCCATAATATACAGTTTTAAGGATATGCTTGCTGCAGCCTTGTTTAGCTAAGCATCGAAGAACAAAAATACCAGAAGCTATTTTTCCGCAAATGGTATCAATGTGGTCCGACCATGTCAGTCCTTTGTCTATATTTAGACCTAAAAACTTAACAGACCTGACCTCTTCTAGTTGCTCTTCACCCAGAAAGATGTTAGCACCTGAAGATCTAGCCTCTTCAGTGAGACCAAAGTGCATGAAATTGGTCTTTTTGGAGTTAATTTGTAAATTCGCATCATTAAAGAACTGACCAGCTACACTAATTTGCTCAAAACATCTAAATTCTATTTCATCTAAACTTTTACCACTGAAGGTGAGAGTTGTATCATCTGCGTATTGAATCACATTGTCAATATTAACAGAAGTTGACAAATCATTAATGTACAATAAAAATAAAACCGGGCCAAGAATTGATCCCTGGGGGACCCCATATTTGAGCTCTACCTTGTTGGACTGCTCACCAGCAATCACTACTTGCTGTGTTCTTTCCGTCATATATGATTTAATCCACCGTAAAGGCAGTCCCCTTATGCCAATATGTTCAAGTTTATTAAAAAGTGTTTTAAAATTTACACTATCAAAAGCTTTGGTGAGGTCTAAAAAAACACTGAGTGCCTGATCACCCCTATCCAAAGAATTAACTATAAATGATATTAAATGAACAACAGCATCAACTGTTGATCTACCATGCCTAAAACCATATTGACAATCAGAAAGAATTTTATACCTGTTTAAAAAGTTAATAAGTCTGACCAAAAATGCCTTTTCTACCACTTTGCCAAATATTGGCAGCAGTGAGATTGGGCGATAATTATTTACATCGCTCGATTCTCCCTTCTTAAACAGCGGAATAACCTTTGCTATTTTTAATACGTGTGGGAATTCTCCACTCTCAAATGAGGCATTGATCAGGGCAGATAGCGGTCTCACCAATTCGTTTTCACACTGTTTAACTAGCCACATTGAGATACCAAACGAATCGGATGAAGTTTTTGCTTTGAAACTTCTTATTGTTCTTTTTATTTCTAGTTCACTCACAGGAAAGAGCATCATTGAACTACTTAAATTGGAAAAACCTTCGCTGTCTTTTATTAAACAAATTGGCTTTGTTATATTTGCGAAAAAAGTATTGAAAATTTCAGCCACAGCAAAAGGCTGAGAGAATTTTTCCCCATTGACATTGAGCTCAACCCGAGAAGGGCTTTGATTTGTGCTCCTGTAGCCGTTAATGATTTGCCATGTTGTTTTTGATATGTTACCAGAAAGGGTAATTTTTTTATTTATTTCATAAGCCTTAGCAGCTTTTAAGACCTTTTTATATATTTTTTTATAGTTTCTAAAAAAGACTTTAAATTTTTTGTCATTTGAGCACTTATTCTGGAGGCTTAACAACTTCATTCTTTCCCTTGACTTCAAAATCCCCTTGGTAACCCATGCATTTGGCTTAGGTTTACAACTCTTACTACTAGTTCTAATCCAGTGAGATGAAAGATCTAGATAATGTAAAAAAATGTTCAAACCATTTTTGGTTCATACTGCCTGCACTCTCCACATCTAACCAAGCCTCACGCGAGAGCAAAGATCCCAGGAATGCAATGTTATTAGGCTTCAGAAGCCTTTTCCATTTATACGAAACTGTTTCCGCCTTGGGAATAATGTTATTAAGAACAACACCAATCGCAAAGTGATCTGAAATACCAGTCTCCATACAATCAACTCAAACCTCATCTGAACTCAAATTTGTTAATATGTTATCTAAAGAAGTCATAGATGTAGCCGTAACTCGTGTGGGCGAGTCTATGAGCCACTTCAAACCATACCCGGACAACAAGTCTCTGAGTCCTTGTGTGGTCAAATGATTTGTGTCCATCACATTTATATTAAAATCCCCCAGTCATTTAAGCGAAACTATATTATTGGTAATTTTAAAATTCACTTAAGTTTTCATTAACAGTAAAACTATAAGCCAATTTGTAAATTAACAGAAGCTCAAACTTTTATGATTCTAAAAAAATAGCACTACCAATAACCCAAGGTAGTGATAGTTTAAAATATAGTTTTATATATAAAGAGAGACATGTTCACAAGTACAATCAAAAATTACCACTGAATGTTCGTGGATTTCTAATGGATCGCCGGTGGTTCATTGAAAATTAAAACGAACTTCGGACGTGCGGTACGTAAGAGTATAAATTCCTTAAATAGGACTAGTTTTAAGAGGCCTATTCATTGAAAATAACTTTCATATTTGAGATTAATTGTAGTGCAATAAACTTAGTCCAATAATACATGATCTTGTTTGGATTTGAAAACACAACTCAAACTCAACAGTAGGCCTAGTTTGTATTTTTGAATCCACTTAAAATATACATTTTTTAGCTAACTATCATTAACTACATGATGTAAAAACTTATCAAACATTTTCACTACAGTAGAACGTCGATAATCCGAACGTCAATAATCCGAAACGTCAAAAATCCGAACGCGTTCTGAGGCACAGCCCCTGCAAAAAATTTATTTTCGTTTTCGCAAATTCCACTTATTGCATCGTTGAAAATTTCACAAAAATCTTCATCGCAGTTTGACATTACTATATCTTTTTAAACACTTCTTAATACCTGCTGTCACACGCCCTCACAGCAGACTGGCTGTCAGTATTTTCACTGTCGCGCTAATAAGCTGCTTTAGCGCTAGCAGTAAACATACAGAAAATTCATTAATTTCTACTTGTGTAATCATTATAACAGTGTGTCGTACATACAGTAGTGTACTATACAGTATTTTTTTTATTTTTCGTTTGTGTTAACTATAATGTACAAGTGGACTTTTAATTATGTACTGTACTGTAATTGAGAGTTACAAGTGTAATCATGTTAGCCCTTCTGTGTACGTGCAAGTTCTTCTAAATCATAATATGTAAGTAGTCTTACATTCTGTATTGTTATTACATTACTGCTTGTACTGTTTAATCACTTTAATCGATTAAAGGGCATATATCCTATACTCTAATACAAGCAATGTCTGTTTGTTTGTTTGTTTGTTTGTGTGTTTGTACGAGCAATCTCGAGATCCAGCGGAAGGATTTTGCTGAAACTTTGGGATTAGAGGCTTTTGGGACTAAAAAATCGATTGGTGAAAACCACTACCTCAGGAAAACTCGTATTTTTCTGAAAAACTCATTTGAAAATTGAAAATTTTTAACATTGGGGTTATGTAATTTAAAATCAATAGGATACATATGACAAACATCAGCTGTTTCCTATAATATTTCCATCAGCTGTCTCCTATAAATTTTTTTTTTTTTTTGTCTTAAAGGTTATAATTGTTTTAAGCTTGAAATCAGCTGACCCGTGCTAATATTTCGCGAGTTATGAGTAGGCCTACAAAACAGTACTTACCTGATTTGTATTTACATACATTTTCCTATAAAAAAAAACACAATTAACAAAAATACCGAGTAATGCTCGGTCGCCCAGGTACTTTTATCCTAAATGACATTTTCTTGGTTGTTTTCAAAAATCCGAACAAATTGATAATCCGAACCCCCCTCGGTCCCAATTAGTTCGGATTTTCGACGCTCTACTGTATTAATACAAAAGTGAAATAGGGACACAGTCCTATATGCATGCATTGAATTTTATGTAATGGATTTTTAAGCAGATATCTTTTAAAGAAAAATCTGTAAGCTTTGTTTGATTTGAAAAGATTCAGTGACAGGTTGGGTAAATTTATAATTAAAATAAAGTTAATTAATTTTGATGTTACATGATGTCAATATTCACCTAAATTGAACGTTATCTGTTATACTTACAGCCTAATTTAGCATAAATGTTAAGCTGAATTGATTATGGAGAAATTTCTTAATGTGAAAAGTAATTTACTAAAGATATTTTAAATTTATTTTTGTATTTTTAAAAGTTTAAAAAACGTTGGCAGGCTTTAAAATTTTAAAATTAGTATTTTGAAATATACACAGGTTAATTCCAAAAAAAATTGAGGCAGTTATATTAAAGCCAAAATTAATGCTTTATGACCATTAAATGAATATTCTTAAGAGAAGAAAAGAAAAATATATTAAATTTATTATATACTTTTTACAGAAAACTTACAAATTCTTCATGTGTTCTACTGATCATACTGTCTTCAGCAGCCCATTGCAACTCATTAGGTACAAGTGCCTTATTTTGTTTGTAACCAATCTGTCTCATGAGACAACATCTAGGAACACTGCGATCAACTGGCGGGGGCAAATCTAAAGGAAGCTTGGTGAAATCAAACCCTTTCTCTTCCATCACACGTCCTGAGACAAAACAACAACAAAATGTATGAAGTATATTACTTTAGACTCACAAACCAACTAATTTAATACAGCATAGCTTTAATTTAGTACACAGTGTTGCGCAAAAGAAAAAGAAAACCTGGCATCTTAAAATATTAAGGATTGTTTTATACTGGATTCTATGTACAGTAATAATAATAGGATAAGCATATGGCTTACACAGTAGGGAAGGAATTTAGTAGCCTATTCTAATTTCTGTAATATTCTGAAATATTCAGTGTGGATGATTTTGAGCAGGAGTAGGTTAGAATCCCTATTCTTTTCTTTATAAAAACCAGCTTTCTGGTAGGATTGATGGACATAAAGAATGATTAGGGCCTGGTTCAACAATCTCCAGACAAGTGCCCGATAAGTTCTAGATATAGCTATCCTAACGATAAATGAAAATAAAGTGTTCTATAAACTGCCGATAACCAGTGTCCACAGAATAAACTTGGCAATTCTACGTTTTGATGAAAATGACGATGAAGAAATAGTTCAATTGATTGCCCAGTCCAGAAATAATAAAGTCTAGAGATAGAGTTTGAAATTTTGACTTTGATCGTTTTAGGTTAACGAAGGGAGCAATTAGATTCCTTTTAGAAATTATTGGAGAAAAATACAGTTCCCTACAACTAGAATGCAAATATATATAATAAAGTAAGTTAGTAATTATGTAATAAATTTTAATTTAAACTGCAACCAGTCACTTAATTTTTCACTTTGATAAGTAAAAACATCATCTTCAATCATTATAATAATTAGTTGTTGTTTTGTACTTGTTTTAGAAATTGTGATAAGGTTTTGTTGTGTGATTCTGGTTGCTTCTTTCAAATGCTGCAGATTTTTCAGTCATTAGCAAGTCGCCAAGACATCCGCCTTTTATCCCTATCAAAAGCGAGTTCGTTATTCAGTCATTAAGAAGCGTTCCTAACCTTATTTCAACCAATCACAATTGACAAAGAGAATCAACCTACATATAAAATTGTAAATCTAACAGATAAGTTACTGGCAGTTATCCGATATATAAAAACCCATTGTAGAACACATAATACTTGTCGGGCTCGAAGTGCAGGAAATTTTACAATGACAAAGCCTGAAGCCTTCCAAATCATACTTTATGAAGACATTTTGTTTCATACTTGAGAGAACACTTTAAATTTGCAAATTCAATTATATTATTCTGGAGAAGTTGGCTCTTTCAATGGAGGATGTTGAACAGATGGGTTGTTATCTTTACTTTTTAAACTATTTCTCTAATTATTATTTTCAGTAGTTTAAAATAGGCCTATGTAAGTAGGGTTTTTGTATTTTTGTTTAACAAATGTTTCAAATGAAATGTAAATATTTGTGTAAAATGCATGTCTTAAGTAAGAATGATCTTGGGAAAAACTGTTTTATTTTGTAATTTCCCTAAACTGCACGATACTTGCTTGAAGTTAACTTTGTTGTACTATACCATCCTATAAGCAAAAAAAAGCTACATACCGTAACATAATTGTTTAGGCCTAATTGTATTATTCCTACTACAAAACTGAATTTAAGTTTATATAAATGGGTGAAATTATTAGTTTAAATTTATAATGGCACCTAAACAGACTGTAAAAAAAAAAAAATAACTATAATTTAAATGCAAAAATTACTTCTCAGTACCGGTCACAATATATTTCTAGTTTGTAAAGTTCTAAAAGCCTGACAACGTACTTAAATTGATACCATTAATAGAAAAAAACTTGTCAACTGCTATAGGTCTCTATGGGTTTGAGTTTTTTATGTACCTGTTTCATTAATCATCAATCACCAATATTTATATAAAATTACAATTGACCAATAACAGGTTGAATCAAATAAGGTTTTAAGTTCAATTGATTATAACTATACAAAGACTATAGGCCTAACATAAATTATTGTAGCGCACAGATAATTCGTGTCTGTTTAATTTCAGTAGCAAAATTAGTTTTTCGTTCAATACAATAGGCCTGCACTAAATCTAGCTGTGTAACCCACATATTATGTTAATGTTAGCTTAGGCCTGTATTATGAGTTTACATGCCTAGATCTAAGTCATGTTATAAAAATGAACATTAAAAATTATAGGTAGGGACAAGCCTGCATAAATCTAGGCCTACACCAGTTCTACTCTGACACAAATTGTAACTAAACTATATTTATTTGTTCTTGGTTCTGATAAAAAGTGTTAGCGGCAAAATTCTAGATCATAGCATTTCTAGCTGTTTAAAAAAAAGTGAGTAGTGATACCAACCTATACTCACTGTCACAATGACAGTAGAACATTATAAAGGTGAGCTATATTGTTATTCGTTTCTTTGAATCCTACATCCTGGACCATTATTGTAAAATTTTATAATTAATTTACTAACCTTCAAATGGTCCTATATTATATACTTTTCCTCGATTCTCAATTACGAGTGCAAAAATGATCTCACTGCACTCGCATTCATTGCTACTCTTTCCACAAATAATTAGGTTTCTTTATAGAGGAAATGAGTTTTTTTTATCATTAAAATAAATAATAACATGGAACTACTTTGTGTGTTACCCTATCCCATTATTAACGTTTAAATCTAATTCAGTATGTTAAATTGTTCTAGGGAGGAAAACGGATTGAAATAAATTAATCAAGATTAATTAATCTGATTGTCAAGGCGGAATAAATGTAGACTATAACACACTAAATGTTTACATCAAAATTTTGTGTCAAATTAAATACAATAAATAGCCTAGGATAATAATTCTTTTTACAATCTGTTCAACTACCGGTACCATTTACCATTTCAAAACATAATATCTCATTATTCTTACAACCAGATTCAATAGGCCTACTATTACAAAGTTAGTATAATGGGTTGTTCAAGCTTGTAAGAGAAGTTTGACCACTTTTGTTTTTATTTATTGAACAATTGGATAAAATATTCTAGAGCTGTTTTTCACATTAGCTAACACCCTAGTTACATCTTGATGTAGAAGCATAGGCTATGCTAGAATACCTTGTTTGCTTTCACAATATAATATCACTAGGCCTACTCTCATTCTCAGAATAGAAGGGATACTTTGTGATGCATTATTTACAGTACATTATTTTGTATCAACTTCGACGTGAGTTTACTATTCGACCCTAGCCTAATATTTTTGCAGACAACGATGTTGTTTTACATTCTAGGCCTACTGTTAAATGTTGAATACAGGTAAACATACAGTGACCAAATACTATAGGTTAGAACCTTTTAGGTTTTTTTTTATTATTCTTGCATTTCTGTTGCCATAGGTTAGTCTAGGGTCCAATATTAAACTTGTGCCTCAACTTCTAAATAAAGAATTTGTGGCCACTTAGCAATATAAAAAAAACTTTTATATTATGTTGTTTAAGAACTGAAAGTTTATTTATGTTCAAGGTTTTATTATTTTATCATTGACAATGATTGTAGGTAGGTGGCTTATATTGTAATTTAGCCAGCTGCACGTTTCACTACGATAAGTTTTTGACAAAATAACCTATCAGCTATAATTTAGTATAGGCTCCCTAACCTACAATTTAACCTTTTTTTATGAAACTTGAGTAGTGGTACCAAATTATAGGCCTATGTTATGTTTACAAACTGGAGATATATAGGCCTAGGCCTACTGTTTGTGGCAACTTTACATGAATTTATGTTCAGGTTTTGTTTGTTTTATTAAGTTGGCAAAATAAATGTTTGGAGATGTATTTAATGTAATTTATATGTGCAATATTACTTAGCTTATGTCTTATGACAAAAAGAAAGGATATTAACAACTCAGTTATAAATGTGCAACTCTAACCGGCACTGATGATGATACTTGTCATCACAACGTGTTGTACTACATAGGCTATGTAAGTTTGTTAAATATATTATAGACAAATTGTCCAAAAAAATCAAATATCATTAACCTAAACATAGGCTGCAATTTGTATAGGCCTACTTACAGATAATAAATCTACTAAAATGCATCATAAAAAACAAAAATAACAAAGCCTAAACATTTCATTCACAGTTTGACAATTAATCATAAGTTACAATGTGCTTAGGTTGGCAGCATTCCTTTCTTTTCTAAAAAAAAATTCGTCTGCAAAGGTAACATCAGAGAGCCAATAATTGTAAACTGAAATTTCAATATTTGGAATTAATGAACACGCAAAACAAATGATGCAATTATATTACTACGTGTGTGATATCTCGTCTATTAGTTTCCAATTCAATCCATAAATCTATATATATATTAAATTGTAACAAAAATATAACCAACCTAAACATAAAATTTACAGTTACTTAATAAAACTAGCAGGCCTAGCCTAGGCCTACATATTGTAAGTACAAAGTATAGGCTCCTATAAACAATACCATGTGTACAGTATATTACCATGCAGTATAGATATTGTACAGACAAATACCAAAGCCTAAACATTCCTAATTGTTTTGAACTAACAATTCAACATTCAATGGTAGGTTGTACCATTCAATTGTATTTTGGATGGTAGCATTGCTCTCTTCTAAAAAAAGGGTAATAGCTTCGAAAGATATCAGAAGGGAGGTGTATACTGTATTGTAAACCTATGCCATTTCTAAAAGTAGTGGTAGCCTAATCTAAACATTTCAAAGGCTATCATGTTAACTTGTGTTTGACCTAACCTATAATTCGAATTACTTTTATATCTAAATTTGGACTTTCAATTATATTCATATTACATACAATAACTAATATCTAACCAAACTTAAGTATTTCTACAAGTTCAAATGCATAAATTAAAATACTATGCCAATATTCAAAGTCCTTTGCTAGATTTGACAGAACTCATTTTACTATCCTGAGCCCAAACAAAATTCTAATAAAACTTATCGAAATTCACACCTATACTTACAGTAACTAGATCTTAATACTTAAATAATGGTAAATATGATAATGGTCATGGCAGATGTAGCTAGCTTCGATTTTTTAAAGCGATACAAACACTACACCAGTTTAATAAATTATTGTTAAAACAAATTCATAAATTCTTGACATTCCTACATTGGCTGGTAACTACACTCAATTGAATTGGTAACGTTACACTTACGACTAACTAATGAACGTCTGAAAAGGTTAGAAATGAGTGTATAATCTGAATACAAGTCTTTTGCTATTTAAAACATTACACTATTGAAATTGTTACAAAACAAATAGGGTAGTAAAATAAAATTAATTTCCACCACTTTCCTATTTTAACACAATCGTCAATTCCATTTAAAACAATGTTGCCAACATGCCAACTAAACAATAAAGCCAAAGAGATTATTTGAACTTAACCAGAATAATCAACAAATAAAAATGTGATCACGACAGATCAAAAAATTGGTTATAGCTGTATTTCTTATTCTTTGTTATTATCTTTTTATATATCAACAATTAACTTTTTTTAAATCAATTTCGTTGTAAATTATTTGCTAGAATAGTTAATTATATGAATGTTTCAGAAACTGATAACATAGAAACTTTGTTCTTTACCAGAAACTTTGAAAATTGAAATCTTTTTATATATCAACAATTAACCTTTTTTTAAATTAATTTCGTTGTAAATTATTTGCTAGAATAGTTAATTTAATGAATGTTTGAGAAACTGATAACTACCAGAAACTTTGATAATTGAAAACCTTGTGATATACAGAGACAGACGCAAATGTCGAATGTTCAGTTCAGATGAATAACTAAACTAAAACTACAAGTTTTTTATTTTTGACTATCTATGACTTTAATCAGTCAGGTCAGCTGTTAAGTGATGGGATGTTTTCTGTTATTCATTCATCAGATTGGTTCCTCTTATCTTTCTCAGTATAAGCAGATCAGCACAGTTGTGTTCACTGTTCATTCAGTCCATTTAGCTTTTGTTTAGGAATATGGTTGTTGAATTTTTGCAGCAACATGAAATTATATTTAATTACAAAATTAGTGTTGAATGGGATCAGTGAACAAACATTTTGTTTTTAGGAACATACTTAATAATTATAATTCAATATATAGGTAGTAATTAGTCCTGTTTTGCCAATAGGAGATAATTAGTGTTTAGTCATTTAAAAATCGTATAGCCTAGGCTAATCTTTAAAAACTAAAATCCTGAAAGATTTCATTTTAATATTTCATACTTCGTGGACTACTTTGTGCCAACCTAGAATAAAATTTATTTTAATTAAACATGCGTATATTTAGGTTTATTACCCGTAGAATTAATAATTGTAAACAAAAAACAATAGATGGGATTGAAATTTTATGGGATAATGTTTTTAAAGGAGGGATGTTTGCTCTTATTGTGGCTAGTATTACTTGGTTGTCAATATTCCTCTATGTTGTATTTTATTACCTATACATACCTTCACTTACTCATAATCGGCCAGTCCATCTGGAATTTAGGTAAGTTGATTCCCGATTAATTTGTTCTTTACTGGATATGGTTTATTGGCCGAATTACAATATATCCCTCTAACTTACAGTGTCAACCTTTAAGTAAACTACTTTTTAGAACATTTAAAGGCGTAAGTTTACTATTCGACCCTTGCCTAATATTTTTGCAGTCAACGATGTTGTTTTACATTCTACTGTTAAATGTTGAATACAGGTAAACATATTGTGACTAAATACTATAGGTTAGAACCTTTTAGGTTTTTTAAAAATATTATTCTTGCATTTCTGTTGCCATAGGTTAGCCTAGGATCGAATAGTAAACTTGTGCCCATTTAAATAGTGGTACCAATAAAAATATGTCTCGAACTGGAAACTAAGACTAAAAGATAGTGAAGGTTTGATTATTTTGTATATATTTAGGTTGGCATTGTAGATTATAGGGTGTATACTGTAGTTTAATCAGTTTATTTTAAAATTAAGAGCCTAGTATTATTCTACAATGTGTATTTAGTATCAATCAGTAGGCCTACATAATATTCATGTTTGGTATCGCATTATGAAAAGTACAAACTTACAACTTTTAATGTTTCTAATGCCAGTAGAGACAGGCAAACATTAGCCGAACTAGGAGCAATTTTTTATTGCTGGAAAATTGCTGTATATAATATAATATGTTTATGTAAAATACACATTATTTGTATAGCTTTAAGTATTGGAAACTAATAACTTAAGCATGCACACATTAGGTCACACATAGTAGCCTAATATAATTGCATCAATTGTTTAGCGTGTTTATTAACTCCATATAACAAATTTTATATTTCGTTTGTTGTTATTAAACATCAAAGGGACTTATTACTTGCCTTATCTTATATTGTTAATTAATTTGAAATTTGTTTTTCAGATCTTGTGGTGGCGAAAAAGGAATTTGCAGTTACCCATCTGCTCATATTCGGTTAACTAAAAAGCAATATCTGCTCATGGTTGGTCAACCTTACAATGTCGTTCTTTCATTAGAAATGCCCGAATCGCCAACTAATGTTAATTTAGGTTAGTAGTAACTAGTAAACTAACCAAAGTAAACTTGGCCAAAACTTCTTTTGAAATTTTTAAAGTGTCTAGCAGTGTAGGAATTCACAAGAGTAAACACTGGATATCCCTTAATTGGAGACTAATATGACATATCTTTGAGGGAGTGTAAATTTATCTTTGATAAAAGTTAACACCAATATTTAACTTTTAGCACTGAAGCACTAAATCACAGACATTCTGTTTTAATTATTTATTAGTCCACCGGAATTAGATTTTTCTTCTAAGTTTTAGTACAGCAATGAGACATAGTACAAGTTAACCCAACAACGGCCACGGTTAAAGCTAAAATTGGCCAGCCCGTTTTTAGCGTTTTGCAAGCATATTTTTAAAAATTCGCCAAAAATAGTAAATGAACCCCAATCCAAATGTGTTCAATAGCTTTTTTGTAGAAGAAACTTCAAAGAATTCAAATATGCCACTAAAAATAAGTTTATTTTGAAATTGTAAAAGTTATTAGCTCAAGAAACAAAAAATGTTCAGTAACGAAAGGAAAAAGTTCAACTTTAGGCCTACATAACAATTAGTAAACATTTTTTGTATTTTTTTCGTAAGCGTAAAAAAGTTTCGTAATTTAGTTCTAAATAGAACTGTATAAAAACATTTATCAATTTCAAATTTTGTATTGTGAAAAAAACCGTTTTTATGTTTCAAGTACACAACTGGTACCTACCTAGGCCTAGATTATAACGTGCTTTACTAATATATGCTTTGACCAAAAATGAAATATTATTATAAGAAAGTGTAGAGGATAAATCAATGAAAAGAACGGTGTACTTGTCTTTCCTTAGTTCACAAAAGTGTTTGATTTACATTTATCTGAATAACAAAAAGACATCAGTCGAATAAAAACTCCCAAATCAACACGTGCAGTAGATTGCGTCATATGAAATAGCGTGGGAACAAAAGCCCGAGGCGATCTCACAACAACGTAACTTTACACTGCTGTTTAGACAATCACAAAACCGGTTTTATCCGGTTTACTTTGTACCATTAGAAACTACAGACTTTCGTCTACAAAATGGTATACAGCAATCTGTCAGAACATTGGGCGTTGCCATCTAAATAATCGTTGACAAAGAGGCGTGTTTATCGGTTGAGAGACTGTCCAATCGCAAGGGTTTACAGTAAATCTTGTTTGAAACAGTAAATGTACTGTGAAATCTGATTGGAAGACACCAACAGAAAGATGAAATCCCGACCAATCCAACGGTATGTTAGAAATGCCAAAGAAACATTATTGTAGATGGTGGGAAGCGTTGCAAGAGTGGGAAATAACAGTACAATTGTGCGCAGATTCGCGCGTGGAAATAGCTGTAGGCCGATGTGCACATTTTAAAACGATGATTACGTATGTAAATATACGTTTTACGAAAAAGTTGTAAATACAAAAATTAAAGTTTAATTCATTTCCTTTCCAATGGTGCCAGTTTTATTACGATTGGATAATTTTAAGTGGGTTAAATTAGCGATTATGCAAATATATGCAAATTTTATGCAAATGTGTGAAGTTGTTGCGTTTGCGCCGTCTAACCTGGTGTTGTGGTGTCGTTTGGCCGTTATAAGGTTAAAGGGTTTTTCAGCTCTAAAACATGTGTGTCATAAACCGCAGTAAAAAAAAAGAGATTTCGGAGAAATATAGGCCTATACATATAATTGTTTGTCTTTTTGGGGATTTTACTAAAAAAACTATGCATTTTGATAAAAAATCACAAAATAAAAAAACATTGGGTATGGTTAGGCCTGTATTACACTATCGAAGTTCTTTGTCAAAGATCTTTGATCAAAGGTTCTCTCTTAGGCCTGTATTACACTATCAAAGTTCTTTGTCAAAGATCTTTGATCAAACTTCTTTGATGAAATATTTGATAGTGTAATATGCAATCTTTTATCAAAGTTGGCATATCAAAGGTTCTCCAAAGAGAGAACCTGTGATCAAATAACTGTAATAGTGTAATACAGGCCTTAGGCCCGTATTACACTATAAAATGTTTTATAAAAGTTCTTTGACAAAGATCTTTGATAGTGTTATGGGCAATCTTTTATAATACATTTTATTTATAACATTTCTTTTATAAAATTTAAGAGCTTGGCATTACCTTTTATAAAATGTTAGATACATTTTTACCTTTTAGTACCGTACAAGTTAAAAATGTTTTATAAAAGAGAATCACTTTTAAAATCTTTTATAATAGATGGATACTGTCTTTTATGAAACATATTTTATAAAATATTTGACAGTGTAATACGGGCCTTAGAGAACCTTTGACAAATAAATTTGACGTGTGCCAACTTTGATAAAATATTGCATGTTACACTATCAAATATTTCATAAAAGAAATTTGATTAAAGACCTTTGACAAAGAACTTTGATAGTGTAATACAGGCCATAAGACCACACATTAGCAGTGATAACTTCCATGACCAATTTATATTTTTATCAGTATTAATATTAAGAGGAGAATAAGGGTCAACAAATTACTCAAGTTAAAATTAATTATAATAAGTATGCGAAAAATAATGATCATTATAATGTAAGCAGTATTTATTTAGTGACTAATGATTTTGAGTGAGGTATTAGTGTATGCACTCTACATAGAATTCTAAGAATAATTCAATATGTAAGGGATAATAATTATTCTTAGAATTCTATGTAGAGTGAGTCTAATACCTCACTCAAAATCATTAGTCACTAAATACATACTGCTTGCATTATAATGATCACTATTTTTCGCATACTTATTATAATATAATATTATAATAACGTATTATTATAAATACTAAGTATCGCCTATTCCCTCTCCACGCTCTGACTGGTGTCTACACAAAACGTTTGTGTCGTGAGTTTTCAGAAACAGTCAAGCGAAAATGCCCAACGGGCCAATAGAAGTTATCACTTCAAAAAGTTATAGAGCAAACCATTTCTATTGCTATGGATCCTTTAAATTTTCTCTCATTACTTGATTTTCCCGCAAAAATGCGGAAGCGTAGATATGGTATACTTTTTCACCTTTTTTTTTCATATGAGCAAAAACAATGTATTTTGATTAAAAATTTCAGAAGACCAAAGATGTAGAGCAAAAATCTCTTACCAATATGGGTCTTTTAAATTTTTCCTCAGTACTTGGTTTTCCTGCAAGAATATACGTATAATTTTTACGCACACGCACTCATTTTTTGTATTCCATAATCGTGCTGCACACCCAGTACAGCCTCCACTTTCACTTTAGTAGTGAGACTGTATGTCAGAGAAAGATTCCATGTAGAAAATAGAGGCTCTTATGCGTCACGTGTTAAGATTGCCTAGCAAGCATCTTGTCGCATGGCACACAGAATCTTTCTTTTTATCTTACACACAAGAATGCTTGCAGTGTCATACAGGCTGTGTTAATGCATACAATTTAAGTCCCCATATAGCCTATAGGAATAAAATATTTATTTGATTGTTAATAATGTAATTGTCTTCAATAATTATTTCATTCTGATACCGTGATTTATATATAATAGTTATTTGTGACATGTATAAATGCTCCTGTAAATTGAGGTGTTTGAAATGCAATAAGTTTTGTAGAACGTATCGAGTAGTGATCGAGATCAAAATAGAACTTTACGATGACAATAATTTCAAAATATAGAACAAGAAATAATTGAAGATTTTACTGAAATAGAGTATTTATGATGATCCTCAGGAAGAACACCCGTCCGATAATGAAGCACCTTTAACTTTTACTAGATATCATTGCTGCAATAAAAATTTTGAGGAAACTAATACACAATGTCTAGTTCCAGTAGACTATATTATATGAACCATCCATTTTTATTACTGTGAAATAATTACAATGAAATAACTGTATCAGTCATCACTACCAATTGTATAAATAAACTGTACATTAAAATTATATATAATTAATTATTTTTACTGCATGTATCTTATAATGTGTACTCATGTTCAGTGGCCATAAACATTAAATGTAAGAAAAAAAGCATTGAAACTCTAATTGAGGAAAAGTTCCAAGAAGATTGGGCTTGAGTTTATTTAGGTTAATTGGGTGAATTAGACACTTCTGAATTTTTAGGGTTTTGAAGTGAAAATGAAACTCATAATTTTATCATGTCACAAGATTATTAAGATAAAGAAGGCCGTGATGGTAAAATGAGATGGTATTGAGACCGTAAATCGGTCTTCTTTAAATAAAAATTTGACAGAACATATTTAGACAATAATATTATTATTTGGAAATTGTCATTATATATTTTTAGTTTATTGTTTAGATTAGTTACTAACTTTTCAGTTATCAGTGACATAAATATATATATATTTATACATTTTTTATGAATCCTACCTTCCACGACCATTAATACATATGAATAGCGGTCATAAGCTTCAAATGATCCTTTAAAAGAGACAAAGGAGTGTAAAGGACCATTTGAAGGTTAGTAATATTGTTATTCATATGTATATATATATATTTATATTGAGCTGCTGTTATTAGGCTAACAAATTTCCATAGGTGCAGTGACTGTTATGGTGAGGAAATAAGGTTGGGAGTAGTCAATGAGCACAACATTTATATATATATATATATATATCTGTTTGCACTCTAATAGCCGCACTTTATGTCCGATTCGGTACACAAGTTGGTTTTTAAGTCGCTCGGTTTATTAGCCAAAAAAACAACAACCCGAGGCATGTTTTTTACCGGAAGTAACAATATTTGAAATTTTTCGTACTAGAATGAAACTTTTTTGGGGTTTTATCTAACAAATAATATAGGATATTATTCTGCACATTTTGTTTTTTACACGATCTTAGAGCTCGTCTAAATCCCCCAAAATCGTGTAACAATTCAAAATATTCAACCAATTATGAATAATAGAAATGTAATGTAAATACTTATGAAGCGAGAAAGAGAGAGAGAGAAGACCTAAAGAATGTGATTCATTCTACAAATGACGACATGCGCTGCGCCTAGCGGAAAATATTCACAACGCTAATGAAAACATCTAAAAAAGAATCAACCACGACTTTCGACACTACTACAGCTATTTAAAAATACTTCCCGACATTTTCGACCTATAATTCCTATACCAAAAAGCTTCAAAATTAATCTATCTATCCATGTAAATTGAAATATCGACCAAATATAAAACCATTCGACGAAAATCTGTACTTGAAATTGAGAATCCAACATGCCGAGATGATTCATAAACAAGCGGAAGACGACAGAATAAATTAAATTGCGAGCAAACTACCATTTAAATAGAAAATTAGATTAGGCCTATGGAAGGAACCAACATTTCTACATCTGAAAAGTCTTCGTCGACAATATAAAATAAACCCGTTAAGTTAATAGCAATTTAAAACCTGAGCCATGACCGAGTTTTTCCATCATACAGAGAAGGACGGATACACAAAGCTCCTCCCACTAACTACATTTTGCGCTGTGATTGGCCGTACGATTTTATAATGAAATTCAATCCGTAGTAGTACAACCGTTTAGTATAAAGTTTAGAAAGTAAATGTTTATTGTAAATAAATAGTTACTTGAGTGTTTTATTTAATTTATCAAACTAATTTCATTTTATCACATCTTTATATTGTGTTATAATATTTTCACTTCTCGAAAACACATTAAGTTCTTAAAATCAAAACATACACCATAAATAACACTTTAATAGCTCACTCCATCTATGTACATTCACAAATCCCCATCCCAAGAAGACATCAAAATGAAGAAGGCATTACAAACGATTTCCTGAAGACCTTGTGAGAACCCCTAAGGATTGATTGTTAGGCATTGTTGAGTTAGATTCCGAAGAGGCCAGTTGTGTTTCTCTTAGCTGGCGATTTGAGAAGAATTCAAGATCAAAATCCAAGATTAATATATCCAGAACTTGTGCTACGTCAATTTTAATAACTACAATTCAATACAGTACCATTTTTTTATCTTAACTACTCGATTTTATATAAAAGAAGACGTCTGAACTATGGTGAGATTATTCCATTAATAATTATATCTTTTCACGTATTACGATCTAACCTACTCCCAGAAACATTCGAACTTGTTACAGTAAAAGGCTGATCACCTTATTACCCGTTATTCAGTGATTGTGAAAAACTATAAACAATAAATATATTTAATTCTGAACTGTGCATAACCTGAACTTTACGATTCCTATGTTACACTTTCACACATACACCTACACGAACACAGATAAACAAATTGTACTCACCATTTTAACTTTTCTTTTGCATTTGTATATATAGTAACATTTCAATTTATCATATTTTCATTTAATTTTATGTCTTGTTTCAACTGTTATTTGGGAAGAGTCGGCACCAACCTCCCGAGTTTAAGAATCTTGTGTCTCGCCGATTGTGCTATAAACTTTATTATATGAAACTTTCTTATATATTTGCATAAAGACTTTGATATTTCATTCTTATGATAAATTTATGAATCAATAATTTACGTTTAACTGTTAAAATAAATAAATTGTATATTTAAAAAACAGAAACAAGTAAAGTTAACCTTTTACATTTGTAATCTGAGTTGAAATTATTTCTTTCTTAATTGTCAAACTGTTTATTGTTATATTTCACTTGGCACGCCAACGTGTGGCTTTTCATATCAAAGGTAGTTTTGAAGTGACTTAAATCAGTTACCATTTATTGTGATATTTCAATCGATAATAACGTAAAATACCATAAAAGTGAGTAAGTCCGCTCTGAAGCGAAGCAGTTCATAACCAGAGGGCGCAAGGTCAAGACAAACTCTCAAAGCGCAGTCCATAATCCGAAGCTGCAAAGTCGAGGTGTAAAGCGAGTGTTTCCTCTGCAGTGCTGGAGGCTGAGGTGCAAACAAATTCTACTAATATATTTCGTACACACAGGCAGCTAATTAAACATATAAACTTAATTTTTGAAATTTGTTCAGCTCTCATCAGCGGTTCAGCTGTGTGATCAAATTATTTCAATCTGAAATGGCTACAAACCTCTAAGCTACTTTTATGCACGTTCAAAACATAACTTATTAATTTTAGTAAATTTTGTAAACAAGTTAATTTTATCCATTTTTTATGAACAATATTCATATATAGAAATTAAGTAAATTGTTAAAATGCACTTTATCTTCTCTGGTTTTGTAGGTATGTTCATGGTATGTGCTCAGATGAAAGATAAAGATGGAAAATTAGTCTCACATTCTTGCCGTTCTACAATGCTTCACTATCGCAGTTGGCTTTTAAAAATAATCACTACTTTGGTATATTCACCATTTTATATAATTGGATCTAGAGAGGAAATCCAAACTCTCGAGATAGAATTGTATACAGATTATGAAGATGTCCAGGTAAGAAACAAACTGTTGTCTTTTGTTTATTATTATGTTTGTTTAAGGTTATTATTTAGGTAAATTGAATATTATTGGAATCATATAAAATGAGTTGGATATTAAAACGATTGAACAGCTGCTTAAAATCAGATGTTTAAAAGGTTTAGGCAATATAAAAAAATCTAGTTGGCAAAGAAATTTGAAACAATATTGGAATCATATAGGTAAATAATATATAGGTAAACAATTAATATATAGGTAAATAATTTTGGATTCATTTTGAAAAAATCTAAGAACCAACATGGTTAGTTAACCCTCCAAGTGCTGACTATATTGCTCTTTAGTGCTAAGGGTTTTTTGGTTCCGTGCATGCTTATTAACTAAAATCATTATAAAATACTCACTAACAGTAAAGTAAGACTTATTATATATCATTTTAATCACAATTACATGATCTTTACAGTAAATAGCTTAAACAGGCTTACCTTATAATTTTTATACTTTTTTTTTGTTGACCAAAGTAGAAATAAAAAAAATAAATTTTTTTGTGTTCTAAAACCTCTCACTCAAAATTTCTAAAAAAAGTAATGTAGAAAATTCAATATAGCCAAAAGTTGCACAATTTTATGGTGAATAGAAATATACATAACACTACTACTTTGCTGTAAAAAACAAACTTTTTGTCTATAAAAAAAATGTTTATTTTTGCACAAAGAAGAAAACTTGCCTCTAAAGATATAAAAGTACTGTCTAGGCCCAATATTTATGGTTTTAATTTGTTATAAAGGAATAACACACATATTATATACAAGAAAAAAAAGAAGAAAAAAATATTTACAGTTCAAAGTCTTTAAAAATCACTATTTTCAAACGCACCTCTAATAGCCCTTAAATTGCTAAGTACACTCATAATTACTTAAAAAATAAATAAACATTTACAAAAACAAATAAAAATACACTGATCTAAACTAAAACTAAAAATGAATAACAACTTGAGGATAAACAAACAAAATCCGAGTTCCAAGCGTCTATCTACGTAGACCTACTACACAACTATATACCGTGTATAGATACTTGATTTGACAATTCTGCAGAAGGTTTGTTTGAGTTGATATCGCTATGAAACTCTGAATTATAATAAAGTGACTCTTTCCAAACACAAACATACATAGAAGTATCCGATTGTATTACAAATAGCGGCGTCGTACACATTTACAAAATGTGTTGCGCAAACGTCGCATAAGCAATGTTAGCACCGTAACGCGACTTTTATACATCGCATATGCGACGTTTGCACTTGGAGGGTTAATAAAGATTATTTATAAAAGACAACTATAATAATTGAAAGTGATGTAATTTTTGAATGATAATATAAAAGAAGAATCTAATAATATTTCCAAAGGACAGAGAATAATGGTAATTGAATCAAAAGACTAAATAACTTTAACTAAATAGAACTGAATGAAACAATCATAAGTCCATAAAGTTTGTAACTGTTAGTGTTACGGTAGGATTACAGTTTAAGCATGGTTATCAACTGTGTGTGAATATAATATTAATGTATAAAATTTAGAACAGTTATAACCTAAATTTATGAATGATTATAAATATTAATACTAAAATGCCACAATTCCAAACTTAACTCTGATCCCAAATTTATTGTTTCTGTAAAATAATTGTTAATAAAAAGATAATTGTAGTAGCCAGTGAATTTATTGAATTATAAATGTTTATTATATTCAACCGTATTCAATATAATTTTGCTCACCAATTCGTGGCAGGCAAATAACAAAGTGTATAAACTAACATTATCAATGTGAGCCTATTACACATGAAGTTAAATTTTTGACAGCATGAGACCAAATGTTATTATTTACCAAAAAAAAATAAAAAATACAGATTAAGTTAAAACTGACTCATTTTTAATACAAATTTCCTTGATAATACAGAGTGATTTGTTATGTGTGATGGAATGTTTTTATATATCAGCACAAGATCCACAAAATTTACATAAATATTTTCTTATTTGTCCTTTTAGAATCATGCAGTGACTGACATTTACGTGGAAATTCAAACTCAGCACATTGAGTTGTATAAAGCCAAACTGAATATTCAAGCCAGGTTAAGTGGACTCCGCTATCTGATGTTTCATTGGCCACTATCTTCTGCCTTTTTGGGGATCTCTTCAAATCTGTTTTTAATTATTTTCATTGCCTCGCTGTCGTGGTGGCATCTGTATGGACAGCACGAGTATGGTTAGTATTGTAAATTGTCTTTCATTCGAGAAACGACATCATTTGAAATTCTGTCACCTTAGTTCTGAAATTTTGGTAACTTTAAGTGCTACATATGGTAAGAGCTCTCTAATGGCCATTGCTTTTTAAATGCACACAGGTGCAGTAATTTCAATTTATTTACAAATTATCGTGAAACTCAAGTTTTTACAGTTAAACTCGGATATTAATGCTGTAAATTAGTTACAATTTTCGTTCATAATTTATTTTTATTCACCACTTTTTGTAAATAAAGTATTTTCTTCAGCAAGATTGTGATTTAAATATATGTTTTCGGTTACAGAGTTAAATCCTTTTTTTGAAATGCTGAGCAAGATATTTCCATCCCGATTGGGTGTCAGGCCATTCACTGGAGTCGTAGAAGGTAAAGTAAAAGGCATTATTTATTTACTTATAATGTTTACATACATTGATGTCCGTCCATTTACGCCCTTATTTGATAGAACTATTGGTTTTGGGGATTCATGTTTCCATTTTCAAGTCAAACATAACATACATTTTTTAGTTTCATGATTTTTGGTATCCAAGTTGCTTCATAAAACGAAATAGAAATTACTGTAAGTATTTTACCTGATATTTAGTCCTGCGTGTGACTTTGTTATGCTGTCCTATTTACGTGTTTCGAGATCGTAATCTTACTAGCGAATTTCCATAGGAAAAATGAGCTATTGCAGTGGCCCTTATGGTAAGACCCAAGGTCGGGAGTAGCAAATGAGCACCGATCATGGTCCCCAGAACACGTTTTGGAGTGTCATTAAAAATCATATATATGTGATATATATGTGTTCGCACTCTAGCGGCCGCATTTTATTCCGATTTGGTACACATGTTTGTTGTCTACGTCGCTCAGAGTTCGTTAGCAAAAAAAATCCAACAATCGGAAACACGTTTTTTGACAGGAAGTAACTAAATTTTGAGATTTTTCTTACGAGAATGAATTTGTTTTTGAGTTTTTCTACAAATATAAATGTAGGATGTTATTCTGCACATTTTGTTTTTTTACGCGACCTTATAGCTTGTTTGGTTCCCCCAAAATCGATCAAAACGTAAAATACCATAGAAGTACCCGGTTCAAAGCCATGTGGGTGGATTCTACCGTGGGGTTGGCGTGCGAAGCATGCAATGCATTGTGTATTGAAGATACTCAAAATACGGGTGTTGACGTGCGAAGCACGCAATGCTTTTTGTGTTGAAGATACTCCCAATACCGGGGTTGGCGAGCGAAGCATGCAATGCTTTGTGGATTGAAGATATTCCCAATATGCGGAATGGCGTGCAAACCATTTTGCAGCTATTCAGCTATTTCCCAAATTGTTGGTTGAAACCCTAAAACATAGGCCTATAAACTTAATTTTGGAAATTTGCTCAACTCAAGTCAGCGGTTCAGCTGCGTGGTCGAATTATTTTCAAGTATAAATTATCACTTTTTAGGTCGGCATATATTCATAAAAACACATTAAGTACAAAAAGTACACGAAACATAATTTATAGCACTAGACGGTAACATTCGTAAGGTGAAGTCAAATTACGCACAGCATTTAATAGACCATAACTATACTACACAAATTTTGACTCCAATTTGACACCTCTTCATTATTGCATAAAGGGAAGATTAATAAACGCTATTGAAGAATTTGAAATTTATAAAGAATTCAGAGACAACCCCAATAATATATTAAATGATCAGCTGCCATTTTAGTCCAACGACCTATACGATACAGCATTCGATTATCAAGATAGAAGTGGTCAATAACTACCGTAAAAAGTAAGCTGTTTAGCTTAGTTTACCATAGATGACTCGATGGTGTAGACCAACCAACTAAAACCGTCTAGCGCTATAAACTATGTGTTGTGGTTTTTTTATTTAATGTGTTTGTTTGATAGAATAAACTTTGAACTCAAAATCTCACAACTAATATGTTCAACTAAAACGCGTTTCAACGACAAAGTCGCCATCTTCAGTGATGCACGAGCTACAATAGTCAAAGTGTAACTCACTATTAGTTATAGTTTGACTATTATAGCTTGTGCATCACTGAAGATGGCGACTTTGTCGTTGAAACGCGTTTGAGTTAATACGTATTAGTTGTGAGATTTTGTTTTCAAAGTTTATTCTACCAAATATATCTTCTCACAAGTCAAGGTCAATATTTATATATAATGTGTTTGTGTTTTTATGAATACATGACCTACAAAGTGATAATATATACTTGAAAATGAGATTACGATTCCAAACTCATCGTAAATAGGAAAACGAAGACACACGACTGAATAAATATCAGGTAAAATACTTATAGTAATTTCCTGTACCTATTTCACTAACCTGAAGATTTTTTTTTACTTTTGTTTAAGTTACTTATTTTCTCAGAGAGAAGTTGTGTTGGGGAATTGTATATATATATAGTATATAAGTTTTCAAAGTCTAAAGATTTTTTTACTTTTGTTTACTTATTTTCTCAGAGAGAAGTTGTGTTAGCGAATTGTATATATATAGTATATAAGTTTTCAAAGTCATGTAAATGCATTCGATTGTCCTATATGGATGCAATTGTTTTTGCAGTAAGGAATCAAGCAAGCAGTTCTTGTGGTCCTAAATGATTTGTGTTTGGATGTAAGATTCTATCACCATGACCACCCCATTATATAACAGTAGTATATTCAATTTTCAGACTGCTATGTCTATGTTGTCATCTGTTAATAAATGTATAAAATCGAATAAGCAACACGTACACCTTGAAATGGTTTTTACAATATTTTATTAATTTTTGTATGATATGTTATTTAACTTACTACACTTCTTTCATCTTGAAAATCTGTAATTTTTCGGGGTTGTCTTTTATTATTTTACCGCGACTAGCTAGCTGTAATACATTTATTTAGTTCTTTTTTAACACAGTTAACAATAATTATACATCCAGTAAATTATCAGTAAGATACATTCAAATTTTCGTGGGTCCTAATTTCAACTTTAGATATTACTGCTTAGGATTTTAATTTATTTTTTGAGACTGGTTTAAAGTGGTTGTAGTACTGAGCCCCATATTTCTGACATAGAGCCCGTTTACAAAATGTTCTAACCAATGCCCATCCTTTGTCTCCTTGTTCGTCAATTATGTACTTGGCCTAGACTCCTAGACTCACCGATTAAGCCTACATCGGTCACGATTCACGACTTTATTCTATCTTCTTATTTTCGCGAGTGGTTAAATAAAATTTGTATAATATCTCCACTGGTGGCAGATTCATACTTAACTGCAAGCACCCAAACATGCTCTCTCAAATAATAAGTTTTGAAATTTTTTTAAAGGATTTTTCTGAGCAAACTGTCCAAACAACACGCTTACCAGAGGCAGCCATGTTCTCAAGTCCACGCATCATTAGCAATCCACACTGTGAACATATGAACATAACTAGAAACTAACGGGAC
Organism: Philaenus spumarius; assembly: GCA_018207615.1. Taxonomy (NCBI): domain Eukaryota; kingdom Metazoa; phylum Arthropoda; class Insecta; order Hemiptera; family Aphrophoridae; genus Philaenus; species Philaenus spumarius. Next base: position 11,962 of record JAGFPH010005439.1, on the reverse strand, counting down.
AAACATTCAAGGCAGAGTTAGTAAAAGAGAGTGTGACCGAACGAGGAAGTGCCACCATTTCTCAATAAAGCTAAAACATGTAAAGCATGTTGGTGTACATAGATACACTTTGTCAAGAAATGGCGGAGTCAACTAAAAATTGATTGAAGAATTTCATTTTCATTGCGTGGATTGTTTTCGACTATTTTTCGATTGTGACGCCTTGGCCATGATGTCACCCTGCATAGATTGCAGAGGTAAGTCACATGGTACGTGACACATGACTTTTGCGCAGCGTAGCCAAAAACCCGGCCGAGACAGGGCAGAGTGGAGCTAGCAGGTTATCAGCTTAGAGAAGCACTAGCACCGCTATCCATATATAGCCTTTTAAATTGGTGGGAGTACTAATTTTAAGTGTGTCTAATTAGGAATTATGGTCGGCTAGTTAGAAGTATTAATGGCGACCGTTAACGGGGGCCATCACTTAGAATGGCAGCTTAAATAAGTGAAGTAAATGCGGTATCATAGCCGGACAAGGCTAAAGAACCCACATAGCCTTGTAGTATGTAGTTTTACAATAAATTAGTTGATATTAACAACATTTCCAAATTAATAATAACCATTAAAGCTGGCTCCAAATGTCGTGGTGTGGTGAATAGTGTGTGGTGCGTAAAGGGAGACTTGTATTTAGTGGCAATTCACAGTGTAGGTAAAATGGCAGGTAAATATCACACAAACGGTCGCAAATTCAGTATCAAGCTGGGCCCTCGTGCCGCACAATAACCTCGTCTATAACAGGGTAAAGACCAAATTTTCGTTTATACCCTGCATAAAAGTTCATTCTATACAATATTCTTCTGCAGCCCTCATTTTCGTTTTGCGACGATGTCATGCCGTCGCTTATTCTGCTTTGGGGTTATGGATTAATCCCACTTGGTAACTAGCTAACCTCAACATACCTTTCTGTGGACAAATAAATGGTCTCTTGTCTTAATAGATTGTGTTAGAACCAAAATTTAACAGATCTTTGCACCAAGATATATATTGAGAGGAAAAGAAACATTGCTTTTATACATTTATTTTATATTAAACTAATTAACCATTCTATAAAAATAACAGTATTGTCTTCACTTTAAAAGCTTTCTGTGGCTTATTTAATATGTTTATTATTGAATTCAACTTTGATTTCTCAAAGCAAATATTTGTTTGCTAATGTCAACCATACTCTGCACCCTTGTTTTACAGGTAACGAAAACTTTATCAGCTTCATCACAATTGTTTTTTAATTTTTGAAGAGAAACTTCTTTTTTTGCACTACTGTGAAACTCATTTGCTCTTGTAGTTTCGAGAATATATCCTATATTTTGTTCAGAAACTCCAGCACCTGGCATTATTATGATCCGCCCATCAGAACGTTTTATTAAGTCTGTTATTAAATCAACCCCTTCAGAAACACTTTTTTTCTGCCCACTAGTTAAAATACGTTTAAAACCTAGCCGAATAACAGTTTCCATAGATTCATAAGGATCGACAGTTAAATCAAATGCACGATGAAATGTTGCAGGCAATGGTGCCGTAATTGCTAAAAGACGTCGACACACAGTTTCGTCGACACGTCCCTCTGAAGTTAAAGCTCCGAATACGAAACCATCTGCTCCTTTAGATTTGAATGAGTAAATGTCAGTCTCCATTTCTTTTATTTCATTTTCCGTGTAAGTGTAATTGTTAACGTGTTTAGGCCTGATCATTACAAATATAGGAATCGATACTAGCGACTTGACAACTTCATAAAGTCCTATAGAAGGCGTCAAACCATTTTCTGACAATGCACTGCAAAGTTCTAACCGTGAAGCACCTCCTTCGGCTGCCTCCAAAGCAGAAATTATGCTGTCCACACACACCTCCATCTGAAAAATTTAAGTCAAGTAAAAAATAGCCTTATCAAGGTTACAACCGGACTCTTACAAAAACTTCTCCTGGTCTATATTTGGTTGAATGTCCTGTTTATTTGTATATCACAGATGCCAACAAGTACTTACCACTACCAGAAAAAAAAAACAGATGTATCTAAATTGTGCTAATACGTTATTGTTTAAAATACTACACACATTTTAAAGATATTCTAAGACATTTTACCTAACACACAAAAATGTCATCAAAAAATAAACAGACACCTTGTAGTCTTTTAAAAGTTTGACAATGTTAAATAACCTATTATCAGCAAATAACCCCAAACAAATATCAATTATTTCTAATCATTTGGAGTTTTAATTTAAATATAATCGAAATAAAAGTCCATATTCTAAGTTATTTTTTCTAATCTTGTCCCTCTTATACGTTGTCACTCATGAAAGGATCATCTATCTTCATTTATAACAGGATATTAATACCATCTGGTCATTTTGAAATCACCAGATAACTCATTAAACTTAAGAAAGAACAGATACTACGAAAGAACTTTATTTACACGATTTAATAGTATGTTTTATGATTAATACATTTTTGAGCTTGACGAGTGAGAAGGAATTATTTTAAAATAATGAATTAGGGACTACTTTAGGTTATTTATTTCTTAAATAAGTTATTATTTTACTAAATTGTTTTTACTTCCAAGTTCTATTGTGACTTATTAACAATGTGAATAAGTTAAACATTGGATTTAAACTTATTATGAAAACCAATTCAAACGTAAGATGCAGTCTCACCATAAGAATCACTGCATAGCTCATCTTTTCTATGAAAATTCAATAAATAGGTACACAATTCTCGGTTCAAAGTAATTATAATTAGAACTAGCTGGATAGAATAAAACTTAGCATAACATGATTTTATAGCATATATTTTTAAAATATGTAAATTACTAGTTCATAAATTTTACGATTTCTAGTTTGAATTACAATTTCTGTGTTTCTGTAGAAATTGGTACCCGTGGCGGCAGCTCAATAGACGAAATTGAAACTAGAAGATTTACTGACCCTAATGAGGAGACTGATTCTGATATTTCACAAGGTTTTTTCAAGCAAGTCACAGGAGAAGAACTTGGAGATTTTCTAGATACAGAATCCGAGTCGTAATCATTTAGTTTCAGGTAATACAGTATAATAGTACTATTTTCCTTTTATAAAGCCCCACTAGTTGGAAGCCAATTTTATAGTTTTACTAATTTCAATATTAATCTTATAAGAATTTCTCGATTTGTGACTTCGATTTATCAATAAATAGAGGTACAATGAAAATGATTTATTTAATTAATGATACAAATTGCGTACATATGTATATTATCTCGGGCTTTAACAATGTTTATAAGTCTTTCTTTTTTCTTTGCCGGCTTGCTAGCGGTTATAAATCACATTAGTTGTAACACAAAATTTTATAATAGCCTACATAACAATTTAACAAAAACTCTTAACTACTAATAACAATTTCTTTACTTAGCCTAATGAAAGGGTGATTGATTAGTATGAGATGATTTAATGGTGATTACAATTTTGAATTTAAATTAATACTTTCTGCTTAAAATAAGATTGTCCTTTGGTTGATTTTTTTTGATTTAAGAAGTTAGTGATGCTATTTGGTTGGTACTTTTGAATAGGTATGAATTTGTAATGGAAGTCTGCAGATCTGATGTTTTGTGATTAGGTACTAATTTAGTTGACTCACCCAAAATGTCTTGGTGGATATTAAATTTTTTTGATATTCTATTTAAAAAAAAAAATTTTTATAGGCCTATACTGTACTTGATACTATTTCTTCTGGTTTCAATTTAGCAGATGAATGTTGTAGGTTTTAAAAATGTCTGCCATAAACTAAAAATCAACTGCTCTCCAACAAAGCTAGTAACAAACTCTTCTACAATTGATTACCTTCTTCTTCCTCTCTTTTGCAACTATCTTCCTCTTCTTCCTCCTCAACATTATTATTTCTTCTTTCTCCCTTTTACATATTCTTTGTCCTACACTTAAGCCTATATGGGTTTTTTTACATATCATGATGAAATCTTATTACTAATGTTTTGAAATGGTATATGAATATAATGGGCTATGTGTTTCCTTTTTTATGATTATGAGTATCAGGGACTGATGACTAATGATATGATCCCTGATATGATTTACCAACTGCTTTAAGAATAAATACGAATTTTGGTATCTTTACAACAGTTTAATATAAAGTTTTTAAAAACTGTATAAAATAAAAGTAGGCTGTTAAGAATTTAAAAGAAAGTTTATACACAGCTTAAAACTTTGCCCTCAATGTTTTGTGTTACATACAAATGTTTTATAACCCAGATTTATAATAATTCAATTCCAGCCCCGGCTCATGCGCTGCTTCGCTTACAATGGACAAACTCAATCCGCTATTTTGCATTCCGGCCGTCGGTCTCGAATCAGAAGCTCCCCATGGTAAAATCTTCAACGTGGATTTCAACCGGGTACTTTTATATTTTTCGTTTTGATTGATTTTGGGGGAACTAGACGGGCTATAAAAGGTCGAAAGAAACAAAATGTGTGGAATAATCTCCTATATTTAAATCATTTACTGTGTCCGCTTGCCGTCTGTGGAATTCACTACCGGATGCAATAAAGTCTACCGAAGGACGTGTCCAGTTTCCAAAGCTGTTGATATCTTATTTATTGCGTAAAGTGGATGATGCACCCCGTTGAGGCGTACTTTAGAATTGTTTATTGTCCATGTGTATGAATGTTTAATTCTGATTGTATAATTATTTAGCCTGTAAGTATTAATTATTGTTAATGTTTTTATAAATTGTAGGCTATAGACTACATTTATTTTTGTCTCTTAAAGAACTATTTATTTTTAAGAATTTTATGTTGTAAATGTTTGTAATTTTGTATTGGGGTTAGGTGGAAGAGAGGACTAAATAGTCCTAACCTCGCCCAAAAAATTAAAGTCATTATCATATCATATTTATTGTTTTCAATAAAACCTCAAAAAGTTTCATTCTAGTACTTTTTACAAAAGATCTCTAAAAAAAATTTGGCTAATGGACTCGTTCGAGCAAATTAGAAAACCACTAACAAACAGTAGCATTACTGTAATTTAACAAACACTAAAATTATAGAACACAGATTTGTTTTGTTAATAAATGAAATGTCTGTTTTAGCTACACAAGAGAAGTTAACTTTTTTGGCAACCCGTCTTCAGCTTCCAAAGCCTTTTGAATCTACAAGTACCTGACGTCTACTATTAACCATTAATTTGCCTTTACCGAATTTAGTCGTACGTAAGCATAGGAAGATATTAAACATTGAATCTCTCTATATCATGTACCATACAGTTATGTACTTAATCGTGATATTACTAATACGCAACTATATCATTCCAAGTATGCAATATTTTCTCCTTTAAAATTTTTTACTATTGCTAGGTTATTATTTGTTATTTAGTTCCTACTGTATTGTTTTAGTTTATATTTTTATATAAAGTTAAGGTATTAAAATGTGTATACGTGTTTTTAAAATATTACATAACATGGTGAATTAAGCATTTATAATCAATACGTATTGTTGCTGGTTATTAAATTCTAATTGAACAATGAAATAATTATTTTTATAGAACCATACTCATTTCACCAAGCTTTGATTACTGTGTTGTCAGTCTCTACAGAAAAAAATATACAGCACATCCTTGTCCAACAAACAATTAGATCTTTACCTGTAAGCCTGTTTGCATCAAATTGAATGTTTCTCAAATTAATGTTAGTCAAAGATTTGTCCTAGAAATGTAATAGGATGATAGAGATTTGATTGTTTGAAATTAATTTATAAACGAGTTTTTCTTCCAAATGTGTTATCCTATTTTTGTTTTTATGTAGTTTTATTCTTTAGAGATATTTTTAATTAGTTGTAGAAGTAAATTAAGTACAGATTAAGTATCCAAATGGTTTTTCGTATATATTTTATATGTACAAGTATAGGCTATTTGCCATTGTAGAATGACAAGTCCACACACATTTAACAAACTCTTACTGCAATAGATTTATTGTGCACAGTAATGCAGGCCTATAAGTCTGTTTGAAATGAGCAAACTGCACTGGTCAATTCGAGCATGAATTTGTAAAACATGTTGTCTACTATGTATAATGATCTCTTTATCTTTCATTTCTTTTCTTAAAAATCCACGTTGTGGAGCCAATTTATAATAATATATTCTCTTAATAATTTCCCACTAGTTGGGCATCAAAATGTAATAATCCTTATTAAATTTATTCTATCATATTCTACTGGATCTAAATTACAATAAAATAGACAGATACGTTTTCGTAGAGCAACAAGATTAACTTTTTTTTTTTATTTATCAATTTTCTCAGAAATTTGCATGTACAATC
>JAGFPH010005438.1:85671-97018 GCA_018207615.1 Philaenus spumarius | reverse complement strand
ATACGAGTACTATATCATAATTTAACGAAGATCTTTTGTAAGGAAAATTATATTTTATTTAAATATCCTGGTTAAATATGTTTAAAAATTTAAATTTAGTTTTTTTTATATTGTTTTTTTTTTCAAATACAATTTATTTGAGTTATTATTATATTATAATTCGTTTATTATTTGTTTTAATGTAATTTAGATTCAATATTGTCAACAAATATCTTGTTCTTTCCGGGTTATATGCTAATGGTTAATAGTTGTACAAATATAAAGATTTAGGCCTTTTTTCTGCAATAATCTTATATGACATGTTAACAAAATGATCAATTAGGCATTCAAATTTGTTTGTCGTTTACTTATATGAGAAATGTTTGTTCCAGTTCAAAAAAACACATGTTACTTTAAGTAAATTTATTTAATTAATTTTATTTTTAAAGATGAATATAACAGTTGCATACTATCTAACTTTGTATTTTTTTAATTTTTGCTATTTACATTAAGTTTCATACAGTTTTACTTTGTTACTTGCTTACATTTGGTTGCATCTCCTTTTCGTAATATTTTTATTAAAATACCTAATAAGATTAATACATTTCAACGTTTCAACAAGATCAAAAAGGTACATCTGGATGATGGTCATATTTTTCTAAGACTAAATTAAACAATTGAAAATTCAATGCTAGGACATCGTATTTTATCAGATCTAATTTGTCCGTGTATATAAATATCTTGATATTCGAATTAACTCATAAGTTCTTTTTTAAATTAATGTAATTATCTTAATGATTGTTAGAATTATTATTTTACATTTTTCCTTAAATTTTGTTCTTTAAACTTTATTTTTCGTATTTCGAACTTTATTTTTCGTAAGTTTAGAACTAATTAGACCTTATAAAGACTAATACTTCTTCTTTAACTGTTGTTAGAAACACGTATCTAATATTGATACAGTATCTAGATTTAACACAAAATATAAAAAGGTATTAATGATTTTTATTTTCTAATATTACATATATACGGCATTAGTAAACATAAATTACTATAATTATTTTGTTTAGATGTACACAAAACTAAATTTATATTTTTAAACATATTTAACTATGTATGATATTTAAATAAAATATAATTTTCCATACAAAACGCTTCATCAAGAGACAATATTTAGAATTTCCATAAACTGCATGTTATTAGTATAAACGAACTCACTTTAAAGGTTTAAACCATTTAATTAGAATATTTAAGTAAAATAAAATTTTCTAGACAAAATAGATTCGCAATTAGTTTAGTTTCATTGGCCTAATCAAGCCAGAATCAATCAATTGATAATAATTTACAATTATTTTACGAAATTAGAACGCAAGTCTCTACGTTTCATCCGCAGTAAGCAAAGTGTTATTTCCAATGCAGAAGTACTGATCCTGGAACAAGAAATGTGTTAGTAAAATCATTAGAAATGCGTTTACTGGACTGAAACATTAAAGATGCAATAAATTTCAACAAATCATAATCATTTCATTTACATTTGTATACATTTTTATAATAAACTCTTATCTTTTAGTTTATAAACATACTCATACATCCGCAAATTATTCAGTAGATAAATATGTATTATAATCTGTGTTTTAGTACCTAGTAACATTTATTTTGTGGGCATAATAAATAATGTTATTTAGTATTAAAAGAACAATTATTTATATTGTATATTTGTAAATTGAAAATTGAAAAAAATCATTTTCATTTAAATTTAATGTTGCTACATATTAAATGTTATAAAGCACCAGCCACGTCAGTTAATATATATCCCGAATGACATCTTTTATTTCTCCGTGTTGATACAAGGACATGAAAACAACAGACCGACATGATGGAGCCGACAGTCGTAATATACAGATTCAGCAAAATGTTTCATTTGATAAATTACAGAGATATAAAGTGGTCCATAAAGAAGTACTTATAGAGAGAGTTTATATTTAAAATAGAATCAGGGTTTAATCAATAAGTTTATGATATGGCAATAGTCTAATTAATAGGTTACGATTACTTTATTATTGAAACTACAAGTTTGATAAATTAGGTATACAGCTATAACAGTCATTTGCATTACAATATTATTACAGTACAATGGCAAAAAGTTACAGGTGGAATTCTAGTATAGTGTTCCAAGTAGGCTAACACTACTAACGAGCTTTAGTTGAAATTTAGAAATATGGAGTGGGCTCAGACTCAAGCTTGGATATAAGTGTTTCAGTTTTACTATTGAAAAAGTAAAATTTTGTATTTTGTTTGCAATTATAATATGAATGTACTTTAGGAATTTATTTAACTTGTATACATTCAAAATATATAGGGAGTTTCAGGAGGAACGGACAATACTTCAAGAACTGATTATACAGCAAATACAAGAAACAAAATGCATATAAACTTTGATCAGGAAAAGCTTCGATTACCAGATATCTGTTATTTGTTTTTGTTTTTTTTACAGAATAATTTATATCTAGAGAAATTTGTTGTGTCCATGGGACCAATGTTTGTATGCATTAGTTTTTACTTTTATCTGTAAAATCAGTTCTTAAAGTATTATTCGTTCCTCTTAGAAACACTCTGTATACATAACACAGAATCACCAATGAAAGTGACTTATTCCATATTTAAAAATATATAAATTTCCTACGTTTGTTATGAAAAGTAGCTTTTGTCACACTAGGGACTAACAGAACCCAAAGTAGGTGTTTGCCGCACGTGTGCGCCAAAGTGCAATGTTAATCAAGCGGGATTTACTTTGCGTACCCGGGAACGCAAAATAAATTATAGTTTTACACTATTCATGTGCTGACTTTTAAACATAAAACAAGTCAGCTGTTCCATTGTTCGTTTATTATTTCCTAACCTGACATTGCTATTATTGATAGTGATTTGTAGTTAGGCTATAACTGTTAGTTATTAATAGTTGTTATAACTTAAGACGTAAACTTATTTAATAATGGAAATAAGTGATAGTGAAGTTGAATTTGACAATACTCCTCCACAAATAATTGAAACTGCAAGAAATGTAACTTTGAACTTATTACCTTCCAAGTCGCGGGAGAAATATGAAAGACAGTATGAACTAATTCAGTCATGGTGCAGTGAAAATGATGTTCATACAATATCAGATAACGTTTTAATTGCCTAATTTGATGGAAAAAATAAGGTAATGAAATCAAAACCTTGTGGAGTGTGTATTCTGTGCTAAAGGCTACAATATAAAGAATTACATAGATATAAGTAATTATACAAAGTTAATAGCATTTTTGAAACTTACTTGGTTACAAAATTAAAAAATCTAATACTTTGTCTAAAGATGAGATCATAAAGTTTTTTTTTTAAAAGAAGCCCGTGACAATACACATTTATTAAAAAAGGTAAACTATTTCCTAATAATTATTCAATAATAATAATATAATAATAAATATAGTGCTTTATTGTAATAAAATATATAAATCATGCTTCTTCTTACTTCACCATTACAATAATGGTCTTTACATCGATCGTCTGCTGGGTCACCAGCTACATGCACATAATCATCATCTTCATGTATTCATTACAGAAAAAAAAAAACAAACAATAAAAAATAAAAATCTATATATAAAAAAAATTATAATTGTTCAGTACTTTTAGACTGCTATTTATTTGTTTTTTATCGTATGTTGTATTTCAATAAAATACTGTTTCATGTATTGAAAAACATTTATTTTACTTCTCCACAAATTTTTAAAACGATACATGTATAGTATAATCTTATGCACAAAACGAGCAACATGTTTTTACTGCATTCAAGAAAATTGCCGCCTCCGCTTCAGCAAGCATAGGAAAAATCTTGTGTGCAACAGAGCGCAAAGTGTATTTGCTGCACGAGAGAAACGTTTGACAATGTGTTTGCGCACATGTTGCACAAATAGCTATAATCGGTATTTTAATTATTTTAATCTTACTATCTGAAATAAATTCGTAATTTTACCCTAAGTACATGAAGTACTGTGTATACTTAAATATACAGTGCTTTACATAATGGTTAACTTCAACAAATCTATAAACAAACATTCTATGGTTAACGATCCTAACATAGTTAACAATACTGATACACTTGCTTAGAGACTTCAGACACTACTTTGTGAACTTATTTAGGTTATGCAAACTTAAGATTATCCGAGGTACAAACATGTCTTCTAACATAATATAATGATAAAAATAGTACATAAACTTACACTTTACAATAATTTGTAATTTATAAAACTTATATCATTTATCAGTCGATTAGGATGTCGTTAAATATCTTCATTATTAGTTTGTGTATTAACATTATTCTTTTAAAACCAAAATTTAATAATTACAACTACATAATGGCGTGTTTCCTATATGTCACTTCATAAACTATGTCAAGTAATTTCATATCTCAAACTTAGTACAAGCTTAATAAAGTAAAACTATTTAAATTGTACAGCATACCACAATATAATAGCAAGTTATGAGAAGTCCATACAGTTATTTATTAGTGTCAACGTCTGAAGACTGTAATTAACAGCTTCCTTGAAGTGACAGCTACAGAATGTGAAGTAATTTTGAACGTGTAATTTCACCATTGTTGCCATTTCTCCGTTAAATGTTTAATACTTGTGTTGAAATAAAGCAGTGATTGTTTTATGTATGATGTTTATTTCATAATAATGTTTATTTCATAGCTTTCACAACAGTTAATAAGACTATATTTAGAGTCGATATGCAAATGAATAGGGAAAAATTTAAATACAAGCTCTTTATTTGTAAAACAATGTAACCGTGTTTAAAAACAAATAACAACAAATAAGAAATAAAAACTAATTCATAAATATCTCAATTATTTAATTAAAGAACTAGAAAAATGGGACTACATTATTTAAATATTATAACGACCCATTTTATCTCTTTCAAGATGGTTGTATTATTTATGTACCCGGTTTGATATTCATATCGAAAGCCAAATTCTACAGAAAGATTTATTTTTTCCATTTCACGAAGGGATATTAGAGATTAGGCTTTATTCAGGAGTAAACCATTCATAAGTTAAACTGACAGACATAAATTAAAACTAGTAATGCACTTTATTAACATAAGAGTAATACAATTTTATATATATTCACAGGAATAATTTTGTTCCGGAAACATTGTAAACTTTAAATAGTTTTATATAGTTGAATAATGATTACTATTAAGTTTCATTTTATTTTGAAAAAATATTAGGACACACTAAAGTTGGTGTTGATATATAGTTTGTTACATTTCTTGTATACATTTGAATATTTGTATAAATGTTTGAAATATTGCATTTAAATCTGGCGTCAGTCTACGAGAATAACGTGCTGAATTTGGGACAGCAAATATTTAAAAGACGATAGAGCACATATCAATTTATTGAAACAACAAAAAAATATGTAATTAATAATCTTAACCCATTAAAGCTGCAAAAAATGTATTAATACATTATATGCAAATTATACAATGAACTATATAATGGTTTACACACCTTAATATCCGTCTACAGTACTTTTTGTCCCTTTTATTTTTGTTGGGACTACCGGTTTCGGAGTCAAAATTTCATTTTCAAGTCACAAACACACATGTAGTTGTTCACTGAGTCACATTTAACAACACTACATAACACATTTAAATAATTTAACACAACACAAATGATTTAAAACAAGGTTGTCACGTGTCATCGTTGGCCAACGAATATATGTCTCAACTGAAATGTATTAAATGGAAATAAAATATTACCTAACCTACCCCCTTCTGTTTATCCCAGGAAGTCTTTATCAAAGTTCTGCAATTTGAAACCCAAGGTTCTTAACACTTGACAGATTTTTCGTTAACGCTATTATCCGAAATGCGAAGAAGCACTACAAATTGGAATTACTATTTGTTACCTTAGTCTTATTTAGTAATACTAAAATTGCTCTTATGTAAGACGTTTTAGTGTCTACTAAATTCCATAGAAATGTCATATTAGGCAATGTGTCCAAATACAAAAGGGAAAACACACACACATACAAACTAATACAGCAAATTGTACATTACTAAAGTGTTTATAATTAACTTAAATTTAACTTACCATGTTTTAACACTCGCTTTATAGCTGTAGGCTACATAACTGTAGTTTAAAGTTTACCACAGAAAGTGTAATTTGTATTTTGGTACAATTATAACCTGACATGTGTTTCCATGGTATATAGTTAAACTGAAAGTTTTAGTTTAAATCGGGTTAACTTTGTTTACTCCACCTAATATTCTACATCCAGCCATATCAAATCCCTACATGTAATTTCACTATACAACGTTTACCGCAATACTGTGTTTAATTACAAAGCACACGTCAAACATATCAACGGTATTTTCCCGTTTAATTCCGAGGTATTCGAGGTACTAATTATTTATGTAACTCTAACCTATTTACTATCCGATGTTGAGTTTTTCAATATTATAGTGGTCTCTAACATTAATACTTTGCTAAGAAAATGTACATAAATTTCACAGTCCGAAGAATGAAATTTGTTTAAGAATTTCATAAATGTCTTTCATGTTTAGAGATTATGAACTTACACTAAACCTTGGAAACATTATTAAAAATATATTTTACTTTTTTTAAATATATATTTTTTACCTTACAGGAGAATTGTTTAGTAATAATATATTATATAATTCTACTTACGTCTGTTCCTCCAAATGTTTATTTCATGACGGCCGTTTCAACTATTTATTCAGTCATGGTCACATGCGACGTACATATCATATTTTACTATTACCAATACTAAATATTATATCATATAATAATAATAATAACAATATTTCTTTTATTTATTTATTGAGGCGAAGTTAAGAACTTTGGGTCCTCTCTTTCACTTAACCTTGAATTTCAAAATACGTACATACATAAAAACTCACATTACAAACAAAAATTAATAAACAAAAAAAACTACAAATAATAATTACTTTTAAAACATAATGTATACAAACTGAGAACAAAAATAATCACATTTATCTCCTAAGCAAAAACATTAAAAGTAAATTATGCTACACTATAATACATAAACACATGCGCACACACATTCAAGAATTCAAGATCGGTTGACTATGCTTTTAAATACCTTATTTTGAAAGTTTTGAATGATTTGAACATTGGTCTGCTTTTCGCTGGCCCAGAGTGACAGGTCATACTGGCTTTAACTGCTTATAAGTAAGCAACTGGTTCTCAAAGCTTACCTAAAAATGTCTTCCATGGATAATGTATATAAACAAAAGTATAAATGTTCGTTTGTTCAAAGTTCCAAATATCCGAAAGTTCTCGACATATTACTTTGGAATTTTTTTTACAATATTACATTCGAATGCAAGCCAGCTTTTATATACTTTTTTTTAAACATTATCTATTGAACATAAAAACTACAAAAGTATTCTAAATAGACTGTTTAATAAAAATGTGAACGCCATTAAATATGTTTATTGATTATAATAATAATACAGTAATCAGCTGTTTGCTATAATATTTCCATTAACACCTTATTTCAAACTTTGAAACAATTGTTTACATTTCTAACTTTTAGCTTAGGTGTTTGTAAAAAGCGCTATCTGTTGGACGTAAAAACAAAACAAACTCTACTGAATATTGTATGGAAAAGTGGGCGCCATAATAAATAATTATAAAATATGTTAGTGTTGCTACAGCAAACAGCACACGTTTGCTAAACGTTCCTGATTTTTTCAATCTTTATTATAACTGATAGTATATAATATACGAAATAATGAGATTTGCACATTTAACATTATATTACCATCTTTGCTTTGAGATTATTATTAATCCTAACCTTTATTCTAGAAAAAAAATAACACATGTGTATGGAAGGGTCCAATGGGGTTGGCATGTGGACCACGCATTGGTCTCCCCTAGTAGTTAATATATTTGACATTAGGTTCTTGCATTGGACGAGAGTGTTACTCCTTGGCAGTGCGTCATGTGTCTAATGTATTATAAAAAGATCGGGCCAAGAACACTACCTTGAGATTCCCCCCCTGTTGAGATGTACTCGGACACAGAATACGCACTTCCGTGTCTAAAAATTATATTTGTTAAATAATATTTTAAAATCTGACAGTATTGGAGTGGGAGATTACGTTGCAGATTAAACTGGAGGCACTCATGCCACACTTCGTCAAAACCCTGAATTACGTAGGAAAATGCTAGTACGTATGGGTTTCTCGATTATACTTGTTATTCTGTGCATTGTGGAGTATGTCCTTCCGAAACCAAACTGATGTTTGTTGATAAGACATATTTCTTCCAGAATAACTATAATCGCTTTAGCAGTAGCTTTTCAAATACGTTTTAAATTAATGGTAGGAGACACATTTTTAGATATTATTTTTTATGGTAGAAGTCTATTAACAATTTACATATCATCATTATTACAGCAATCCTAATATTCAGCAATTTAAACAGTGCTGGATATGCCAACTACATAAGAATCTGTCCTGTTATTAGGTCGTATTCAGATTACATTTTTGAACTCATATTACGTTTGATTTCATGCTTAAACTCCTTAATTTTTAAGTAGCTGTTCTCTATGCTGCCATTTATAAATTTACAACCTCATATCTTAAAATATGTTACTAAATATAATTATATCTTAGTAACATTCCAAAGAAAGTAAATTACATGTGACTATGTGTTGGTGACTTCAACCTATTGTTTTGACAGTTACATCATACGATAGGGAATCAAAATGGCTACAAATAAGATGTACTGACATACGTTGTTAAAATGAACGGTTTTCGTGTAATTTAAGTTTGAAAGTTTCAAATAGCCGATATTTTTAAACTCATAATTTGATATAATCGCTTATTTTTCGTGAAATAGATAATCGTTAGTTTAAACTTCATACCAAGTTTGAACTCAATTAGTCAAACATTTCTCTAGATATGAATTATTTTGTAAAAAAAAAAACAAAACGACGGCTAGACAGAAAACGGATCATTTTTGGACATATGTTTAATGGAACTCATTTTGATGTAGGAAATCACGTCCTAAATTCTTAGAACCAGTTTTCTGTATATTTTAATTTTATCACAGTAGAAAAAACAGTTTTTTTTGTACATTAAAAACTAGTAAAGCAGATGTGTAATAAATGCTTAAATTGCTTTTACTGTACTTTTTTAAATATTTACAAAAAAAATTTACTATAGACAAAATCGTTTCTTTACTTAGGTACCAATTTATACACATTTTTTAAATTTTCTGGTAAATTTTAACAATGCACTGATAAAAATTGGCAGTTGCACTATAAATTACGAAATTATTGTTCGCAGCAATATTAAACAATTAATAATAAATTTAAAAACAAAGTACTACATGCTTTTAGCATAGTCAACGTTTTGAAGTTTTCCATTATCTTAGATAAATAGCTAATTATTATTTTCTTAGATCTTGTTTCAACATTTGTTTCTCTTACATCACAACTACACATGTGTAATATTACCGAATTATATATTTTGTATTATACATTTCTATTTCACTAAACTAAAGCAATCTTTTAGATTAATAGATTTTAAAAAGATCCTTTTTTGGTAGTTTTGAAGAAATTGTTTTTGGTGTCATGGTCCCAAGACCGCATAACTATTAGTCAACCATACTATATGTAGATATTTATAAGTGTTTAATACATAATATATCACTATTTATGTTAACGTCAACTGCCATATTATTACACAATACATGCAAGAACAATACATATGGATAATATTGGTTGAATTCTTAAGTAGGCGAAATGGGTAGAAATAATGAAGTTTTTAAACTAAAAAACGTTTCGTTGAAAAATAGTGACTCCGTTTGAAGTTATTACATCTCCTTATTATTCTTTGCCTCCTTCAGACGTAATAAAAAAGTTATCTTGACAAAAGGAGCAATAAATCTTTGGGATATGAATTAAATCCACATAATATCATAGAAAATGGAAAACTTATTGAGTGCTAAACATGTCATTCTCCTCTTTTACATGACGTTGCACTTTATATATGGTTTTTACGTCCAAAACGTGTTACATTAGGATTTAAATATAGCGTGCACTTGGTATATACATCGGTTTTCAGACAACTACAAACATAAAATCTAGTGATTTGTGTATTATTGTATATAATCTTTAATTTGTATTCCATTCTGAATCAAATTACTAATATATACTGCTTTCATAGATAATAACATAATAACTAAATACATTAATGTATTTCCAAAACGGGTTCTACATACGTTTAAATGAAGTTGTTTTAAATCATAACTGTTAAGTTTAATAATTAATTTTCTTTAATGCAGTTCGTGGAATTTATTTAAACTTATTGTTATTTTTCTTTATGTATTGAAACAAGCGAAAAGTTGTCCAGTTTGTGTTTTGTCAGACAAATACTACTTATCATTAAATTTAACATATTTGAGATGTACATAATTTAATTCAAATCGAATGATCACCAACAATAATACAGGCTTCTAAAAACGGTAGTAGTAATACCACCTTTTATTGTCCTGTGAAAGCTTAACCAAATCCTGTAGGCCTGGTATTAAATGAGTCACATTATGCTTGCAGGAGGTTTGGTAAATGGAATGTTAGCAATAAATGTAACGCCAAATAAATTATAGTTAATTAAACCTTCAGTTCACTAAGGTTTACAAAGGTTTCACTAAGGTTGTTTTTGAATTGGGTTCAACTATGCCTGAAACTTTAGTCATAATACTCACGAATGGCTTAAGCAATATTAAATTTGTAATGTTGGTTAAACAAATAGCAAAGGTTGAAGGTCATTGTGGCGACAAATTCACAATGATTGAACGAAACCTTGAACCGCAAATAGAAGGAACAATAAACAATTTAATGAAAATTTATGTTTAATGTACTACCCTAATGCACATTTCAATGACATAGTCATCATCCTCGGGGGGATTTAACACTACTGAACTGAACTACACTCGATTTCACGTTCACCGTGCAGTAAAGGTATTACGGGAGAATAGACATGCTACTACCATTGCAGCGAACATCACGTTTATTGTCATGCGGGTTGCGTCAACTGACCGAGCGTAGGATGGGAGTTGATGTGTTTTAGTAGGCTATTATCGCTGAGACTGTCGTAAGGATAACATGGATTATGGGCGTTCTGTATTGCACAGTGAACTTGGAATCGGGTGTAGACTATTTCTTACACGATAAATATAAAAAGTAAACCAGTTTTACTTTTTGTCACGATCTGCTAAGGGATGAAAATGTAGTAACAACCCCTGAAATTATAAATAGGCCTATTAATT
>JAGFPH010005438.1:18610-74511 GCA_018207615.1 Philaenus spumarius | reverse complement strand
CCCCCCCCTCCCAAGATTTCGAAATTTGTTAAGACCTTTTGTAGAGATCACCTACGGCCCTAGAGGAAGCTACATACCAAAATTCATTCCAATCCGTTCAGTAGTTTTAGAGAAACCGTGATTTAGTAACTTGACCCCCCCCCCCCCCCCCCCCCCCCACAAGATTTCTATTTTTTTAAAAACCTTTTGTAGAGATCACCTACGGCCCTAGAGTAAGCTACATACCAAATTTCATTCCAATCCGTTTAGTAGTTTTAGAAAAACTGTGATTAATTAAATTTGACCCCCCAAACCCTCCCTAAAATTTCGAATTTTTTGAAAAACTTTCTTAGTGAGCACCTATCACCCTAGAAGAAGCTACATACTAAATTTCGTTCCAATCCATTCAGTAGTTTTTGAGAAATCGTGATCAGTGTGTCAGTGGATTTGGCTTTTATATATATAGACAAAAAAAAAGATAGCATTATTCAAGAAAAAACTTTGAGCCCTCTGACTATCCGTCAGGATCTAGGTAAGCGCTAACCCCACTACTCTAACTTGATCCACATGCCTTTTGTACGAGTATACGATAATCTGTTTTCATTTACTTGACCGCAAGTGTAAATGAAGACTGAGTGGTGAATGCTGTGAAAGTGAAGTATATCAGTATGACATTTTGTTACGTCTTTTCTACTGAAGCGTAGCTTTATAATTTGATCGTTTTACTTACATATAAAAAATCAATTAACTGAAGTTATTATGTTTGATAGACCTTCTGCATATATAATTAGTTGAAAATTGTATTATCCTTATTCATTAATTCAAACAATTTCATTACATTGATCTGTAATATAGTTAATTTTGTTCATACAAATTTAAAACAAATTTTGACTATACTGGTATCTATATCACTTGTAGTAATATATAAAGTTGAATAGTAATTTTTCAAGGAAATAAATAAAAAAATCTCTTGAGTGACAGTTGCGAAATAAAGTAATTTGTCATTCTTATTGCCTACGAGGTTGTCATTCGTTCTTCTACAGTGATATATTATGTTTATTAATGACACCTTCTTGCTCGAAATGTTTGCAAAGTAGACCGTGATTGATTTTTTTAACACACTCTCGAGAAATATCGTGTAATGTGATTACAATACGTGCAAAACTTTAATGGCAAATATTGATACATTTATTAACCTATATCAACTCTTCTGCTTGCTTTAACTCTTAAAAAACTACCAGTCTTTGTGTATTTACTGACACATATTTTAAATGTAAATCATACTTTTTTTCTTTCTGTGACAAGTCTATAAATATAAACGTCAAACAATTTTGATCTTGAGGCTATTTGTTTGTACCTTCGTAAAGAATTGGTTCGTATTTGTTAAGAGGTCCGGGTAAGCAAACATCTAATAATATATTTTAACATCTAATAGTATACTTTAAACTAAACTGGTTGAACTTACCGTAAAATAGTCTAATTGTATACGGCAGTCGTTGGACGTTTAAAATTGGACTATTAGACGGTAAGTTCAACAAGTTAACAATAAACAATAGTCGGTATGACGAACATAAATAATAATATTTTCAATATCAGCCCTATAACATAATACTAAAACGTCTCGTCAAATAAAACAAAAATCTTCTAAAATAAAAATGGAAACTTGCGTACGAATACAAATCCAGTAGTGTGTTCAAGCTATCTTGCAACGACTGAAACATGTTTTTCTTAGACTAGGTATCTACTAAAACATGTATTACATAAAACAATCGTAAGAGATGAATCAAAATGATTAAATAAAACATCTAAAGCTACTCTCCTTCAATTAAACAAATGAAAATAAAAGACCAGTTGATACAGTAACTTGAAGTATAACATTACTATGATAGAATAATCTTGCACAAGCTACAATAATCAAACTATATCACCCTGTGACAGTGTGTCAACGTACCATATTTATACAGAAGTAGACCTACGTGGTTTAAACTTAAGGGGCGTTCATCACTGATGATGGCGAAATTATCGCTGAAATGCGTTTGAGTTAGTAAACTTATTTGTTGTGATATTTTGTGTTCAAGTTGTTTTTATTAGGTTATATACTCACACGTAAAGGAGTTATTCATAACGTTAATATAATAAGAAAATACATTAAAAATAGTTATAACACAGCATAAAGGAATATTAAAATTAATAAAATAACTTATTTCAAGTATATATTATTTTTCTATTAATTATTTCCTATTTAATGTCTGTATTAACTTATTTCTTGTGCTGCATTTAAACTATGTTTTCCTTTAAATGTTACCCATCACTCAAACTTAATAAAGCCTGTGAACTGTATATACTAAATGGCTTAAAATCCTATTTATAATATATTTAAAATACCGTCTACAACTTATTTACGAACATAAATTATTATAATTTGTTCATACATTTCTAAAATCATTTACATCAAAATCGAACTACTTCAAACTATATGAATCTATATTTCAAAAGTACAATTTCGTTTCCTGCTATTCTGGGTTTGAATTTCAATAGTAAAATTATTTCCCATTGTCTTGACTTATACATAAATTTTACTGAACAGTTAAAATGTTCTATATTTTCTAATTTTATTTGTTAGATCTATTCACTATTTAATATAATTTTTGAAATGGAGAAATAATGTTTAGTTTATTGTTTTTTATTTGTTAGTTTACTGTCTGCTGATTAAAAGTATTTGCTTGGAAATATTTTGCTTTTCTCGTGTAACCACCTTCCACTTGACCTTCTTTTAATTTCAATTAGATAGATTATGGATTGCGAACACAAAATATTGAAATTTTAATCATTATAATTTTAATTTTTGGGTAAATAATTAATTGTAACGTTTGGTTGTCACCATTCCAAATATCTATTATAAATAATAATTTATTATTGTGACTTACCATCTCCAATATTATAATGTTTAAAGATGAAGGATGGCTGTTTAGCTATTTAGTCATTTTAGAGTTTCACAGCACGTAGATTGTCACAGTATGATGCAACGACTTTTGTACTTGTGTACAAATTTGAATATTGCAGAAGATAAGTCACACTAATTATTTATAACGAATTATATTCCCTACAATATCTAGTAGAGTTATTGCCCATCAATTAAATCTTACGATAACATACAAAATTTGAACAAAATTACAGTAAACATACTTTAAGATAACGAAATATACAAGCAATTAAAAAACAAACCAGATACAATCTTAATATGAAAATGTGTTTGTGTGTATGTAATCAATGAAATTATACACGAATTAATACAAACATGATATTCAAACATTTGAACATTCATTATATAATACATCACTTGAAATAAAACAAAGTTGTAAGGTTCCATTATTCTACTTCAAAGTATAAAACAGCAAAAAAAATTTAAGTAGTGATTTATTTCTTATATTTTAATAATGATACGTATTCTTACCAATAATCAGGAAACCTACTAAGTGTGCAATGATTGTGAGAGAGTGTGTACCTTGTTTTGTAACGCATTACAACTTCCAGGTGATGATGCCACACTTACATAGGGACGTATAGTTTGAGCATTGCACTTTAATTTTACTTCTATTTGCTTACTGTATATTTATTGTTACACATTGTAATTAGTAATGGTCTTACATGTCATATTAATGTGTATAATTTATGATGATTTACATCTTTTTATGAAGTTATTTCAAGTTTTATTAACAGTGATGCAAAGTTGCAATACAATAAAATTTAATGAGATTTGCACATTATATTGTTATGTAAAGTAAGGCACATGTAACAGTAGATTGTAGCATTTTCAAACATTTGTTAATGTACACAGAAAGCTGCAATCATGCATACCACAACTAAAAATAATATTAACAATAAACAATAAATAATAATTATTATTAAATTTGAATTGCATGTGTAAAACTGTATCTTATATTTAATGTCAGAAGGTTCATAAAAAGTTCCTTTGAATTCAAGATAATAAAGTAAACTAAGAAAACTTTGGATTTACCTACATAATTTGTAGTTGAATACATCCTTTATTTTGATATCATATGTATGATAAATAGACGTGTTACAATTTGAACTACTGTTTAGAAAATTAAATGTTCGTGTTTAATGATGATACTGCAGAAAAATACGACGTCATGCTTTAATGTTATTTACGTTGTTAATTCAATAATAATGAAGAAGACATACACACTGGAATATAATATTTTATTTCATTAAAAATTCACAAAAAGAACTAATTACATTTCTTCAAAAACAAAACTATTTACGGTCTTATAATCTACGGTTAAGAAATTTTATCAAAACAAGAATGGATTTCAAATTATTACTTTTAACAGTGATAATACACATACAATTAGTTTTCTCGAGTTACAGTACTATACGGTAAGTTAATAGTTAAAACGTATTCTTAAAAGTTCGTTATAAAAATCTTAGTTACCTAGTTTTAATGAAACGCTTGTGAAATAAAGGTATGTTGCTCAGAAAAAGGTAACCTTTGATCCTGTTTGTAATCAGTTGAAATGCATTGAGAAGCTTTAGGAGAGCCATCAATCCTCTCTCACGACATAATACCTGACACAGAGTGTAAATAATGGGTGTGCAAGTAAAAATATAATTAATTCCCACCTGTGAGCAATGAATGTCTTTCTCCGTTAACATGAGTAATGGGAAGTTACTTGAAGTAAATAACTTTAACTTGGAGAAATTTTTGGAACGTAGGGTTATATAAATATTGTTTTTTTAGGAACAATCGGTAGTATATTTTTATATCCTCTAAAACTATCCTTTTTGTGTTTTAAATTTATAGCACTTTATAATATACAGCAGCAAATTTATTGTGGTAATTTTGGACACTTGATTTCCATAATATGGAAAATACTATTGTGTTGCAACACACGAAGTTTGAATTTCAATTTTATTTTAAATTTATTTGTATATAAATAAATTGTATTTGAAATTTACTTTTAATAATTTAGTATCGCCAATGGCACCACAGTTTGTATTTATATATGAATTTACAATTTGTAATAAATAATCATGACTATTAAACACTGTAAGCAATTCATAACTGTAAACATTGTAAATATATATTGTTTATATGATGGGTATTAAAACACTGTAATATATATTTAAAGCAGGTACATTATGTGTTTTTGTTGGAAAATGTTGTTTAAGGTTATTAAAAATAATTCAACAATACTCACTAACTTGTCGGAATAAATGACACCTACTATTTTACACTGTTATATAAGTGTAGTGTTATTAAATAATAATTGGATATTACATGTAAATTATTAAAAACAGAAAAACATTTTTATAGAAATTATTATAAAAGAAGATAATTAGGCGCTAATTTATTAAAAATGTGAAACAACTTCAACGTTTATTACTGGGTTTTGCATGAGACAATTTGTTTAATTCTGCTTTGTCTTTATAAACTAATAAAGGTATAGAAGCGATTTAACTATAAATTAATTACTAGGTTAAAGTTACTTGTGTCAAAATTTTGTTACAGGCTTACTTATGTATCGTAAATTTGATTACTAACAAATATTTGTTTTATGTACTAAAACAATTTGTTAATTATTTTTTTAAATTGTAATTGTATCGTAGCATATTTTATTGCTATATTTCAAAAAAATGTTTATACATCAAACTATTCAATTTAAAAAAAAAATAAAAAAGCAGACGACTCTTTATTTAAAAATAAAAAACAAAAAATTTGAAAAAATATTAAATCGTGTTCAAATTCAAACGTTTAAACCGTCAACTAATCCAAAATTACCTATAATCTTACCTTATTGTCTCTACTGCAATTTCGGTTATTCGACCATCATCAGGAGAATTAAAAAACACAACACTACATTAAATAAGTCTCACTCCGTTTGGAGATCGTTGAACGATTAATATACTACAAATGGTCCAGATTACGACGACGTGCACGTCAAGTCGTTCGGTCGCTACTGACCTCTAATTGCGTTCTTACATCTTATCTCTGTTGGATTAACCTGAACCGGTCTCTCAATTAACTTGTTGTATAACATGTTAGAACGGAATGATAGCTGGTCATTTAGTATGTGTGTATTATTACATTTCGTGCTTTATATATCTCAAATTCTTCTAACGCATTCATATATCGTCCTTTTTTGCATATATGCATTATTTCCATGTTTCAGCTGTAATCCGTGTAAGTATGGCTACTACTAGTATCTATTAAGTGTTGAGCGTAACTAGATGAATGGTTACTTAATTTGTTTGTTGGTAAGTGCTCTTTAAACCTTACGCAAAATGGACGACCGGTTTGGCCTATATAAAAACATATGCAATCGTTACATTTGATTTTGTAAATGCCCGTACGTTGTTGGGTATCTCTATTTTTCACGGGGTTGGGTTCCAGGATCCGTTCTATTTTGTTGGTGGTTCTGTATGTAACGATTACATTCTGTTTAGCCATCGCGTTCTTTAATGTATAGTTGATCATACTGCCATATTCGCACGAAACGTATTTTATTTTATTGAGGTTGTCTGAGAGTGGTGGCCTAGATTTGGATTTAGAAATATGTTTATTGACCAATTTATCGATTAACTGTGGTTTATATCCGTTCGCTGTTGCGATTTGTTTGATAATTTGCAATTCGCTGTTATAGTCTTCATTTGACATTGGTACGGACAATAAGCGGTGTATAAAACTGTTGTAAACGGCAATTTTCTGTTCTGGGGGATGGTGTGAAGTTACGTGTATCGTTTGGTCAGTACTTGTTAGTTTTCTGTTGCTTTGAATTCCAAATCTTTATCGGATCTTGTTATGGTGAGATCTAAATAATTTAGCTTATGGTCGATTTCGCATTCTGTAGTGAACGATAAATTTTGGTGCATGTGATTCATATATGTACTTAGTAGACTCAGTTGTCTCTTACTACCATTAAACAAAATAATTGTGTCATCTACATACCTGTGGTATGCTATTATATTATCTATGTATGGATTTGTATAGGCTAGTAAGATGGATGTATACAAATTATTTATATATTTTATTAAGACAAATTTATTATAAATACTTGAGCTGTAATAAACTTTTTTAGTAAAATTCAGAATTTCTTTTCTCCACGGGTTTGGTGGATTAATTAAAAAGTTACACTGTCACTTATGTAGGGCCTATCGTCAAATTGACTACACGAGCTCAAGAAAACAAGGTTGCGTAGTACTTGTGACAGAGAAACTGTGCAACTTACATCTGTGATTGGAATAGGGAAGGTACCGCTAGGGGTGGAACACGCACCTATTTTGTCAGGTACTGCGATTTTTCAAACGGTGCATCGTAATATTGACGATACATAAGTAATCTAGGGTTAAACCAAGAGTAAATGTCAACGTAGTTACATCGTTACAATTTTACTGATTCAAGTTCTGCGGTTGGATTACCTTAAACTATTAACGTTGACATTAAAAGAAAATTATTATGACATTGTCTAAACATCTAAATTATTATTTTAAAATAAAACAGAATTTGTTGGATGGTGTTTTAAAACTACAATAACGCGCATGAAAATATATAAAGTTCTGGTTTCAAATCTACGTAAATAGGTTAGAGAACTTTGCACAAGTGTTAAATTTTTTTTAAATATAATTGTAAACATTTTCAATTGTAGTATATGTATCGCCAAATGCCATACCATCAATACCATGTTAAATATTGACTGCCAATTCTAGTCCGATCACCGAAGTCAGTCAAATTGTGTGTGGTCCGTACTTTGTTTACGCTTGTGAACTCATCGTGCTAGGTTCACACTTACTTCCGCTAACCGTTAAAAGGAAGCCGAAACGGCAGGGACAATAATATTTAGTATTGCAACGGTCCTGCAACCATTCTAGGCCTCGGGACAAGCTGGTTAAAATATAGTCAAAAATGGTACCAATGGAACTGTGATTTCCAGGCCCACTTTATTTTCAGAAGAATAATAAAATATCAATTTACTTTATTTAGCTGTAGGCTACAACTGCATTCTATAAAATTTGTTTACGGTCGACTATACAATTCGAACGTACACTCACTAGTTGGTTAATAGATTTGATTTACAAATTAAACAATTGACGGCTGTCAGGGTGCAAAGTACTTTGAAACACTTCATCAAAGTTCTGCAATTTAAACTGACTGTCAAGCACATAGCGATTATTTCAACAGTTAATTTCCGGCTGAATCCATCACTGAAAGTGTCCATTGTCAATGCTGTCCCTTGCATGCAACGCTACGATCTGTAGGATTTCAGTCACATCTTTATTTCTTTCTATTCAACTTATTGTGTTGTAACAATTTTATAAATGTTTGAAAGGTTCTAATAATTATAAATAATGTATTTACTTTGTTTTAATGGTGACATGTTTAATAAGTTAAACAGAATACAAGTAGTTTATAAAAAGTTATACATAATTGATTTATTGTTGAATATCTAAAAACATCAATAGTTTTCTAGTACAATCAATGTTATGTTTCTTCTTCTCACATTATTCAAGTAAGCTCCACATTGTTTGATTTTACCTCAAGTTATGAGAACAACATGTTTATATCTGATTTATGATCAAGAACTTAGAATACAAAAGAATTTCCTTTAAATTTATTTAAATTAGAAAACGAATTAAATTAGAAACTTACTGTCTGATTTTCTGTTGGTTTTATTTCTAACTTATTAACCTACTTTAAACTTCGAAGATGGAAAAAACTGTTGGATAAACATGAAAAATAAAGCCATTGTAAAATACATTGAAATTGTTTGCAAATATTAATTAACAATGCAATTATTACCACGTGAACAATAATACTTTGGATCAGTCTTTTATTGACATTAATTGGCAAAGCTATTTTTTACGTAAAACTTTATTTAAAATAAATTATAAATTAATTAAATAAACTATAGAAAATTCCAGGATTTATCATTATCTCGTTGAAAAAATGAAAAAAATAAAATAAAATATAAAACTTTAAGTTCTTCACGTTTATTGGGTGGTGCTAATATCATAGATATTATATCAGAAAACGGATATTATGAGTTACTTAATATGTAACTATACTTCTAAGTGCAAATATATGGATTACACAGGTTCTTCAGAGTTCTGTTGTGGTAAATTTCTTTTATAAAATTTGTATGAACGCTTACCTAAGTAAGATTCCATTTTTCAGTTTGTTATGCCAATGGCACAACTCTAATTAGTTTACAAAAAGAATAAGTGTTCAACTTGGTAACTTACAATGGATAAAACAAACTGTTTTTTTTTTTTAAATTGACCTAAAATAAATGACGACCAGACCTAACATGAAATTTTCTAGCTTAGTGTCTCTATACTGGAAAAGGAAATATTATTCAAAATAGTGAAATTATAATATTGTAATAAATACATTAAGTTATTTGGATGTATATAGATTAAAATAATTGCTTGAAGCTTTCCCAGGTAATTTATATTTTAAGAAAAAAGCATTGTGTTAGCTCAGCTGTGCTTCGTATCACACATTGTGGTAAATATGTCGATGTATAACTCTAGGTCGATTCTGGTCCTTTACGAAGATATTTTACAATAAATAAAAGCTATAGGGACATTTTTATATTAAGTATTTCATTCCGTGGTTCTGATTATCTGCTCTCGACATTATTATTTTGCCTTAGTTGTATATTTAATGGAATATAATGTCAAACATAATATATTAAAATGTGTAACCTGAGAGTTGTTTTTACAATTATACCTTATTTTTTTAAACTATATAAATATGTTTGCTTGATCTTTGATTTAAAAAAAAAACATTAAAATCTGTAAATAATACCTTTTAACCCCCCCCCCCCCCCCAAAAAAAAAACCAATATGAACTTGAGATGTGGGCAATGTTATTTCACATTTATTTTGTACAATATTATTATATTACTTAAATTTTATACAATTTTAGTGTTGTGTATTACATGTATTGTGCCTAGGTGTAGTATGCTATTACTATTAAAATTGCAGACTTTTAATTGAAGGCTTGCTTTTATGTAAATCTTTGGAAAATACATGAGAAAATTCAGATAATATGAGGGAATAGTGGAAAGAGGAGCTTGTTAGAAGTCCGGTTTCTTGAAGCTACAATCCAATCTACAATCTTTCTTCTTGAAAAGGTTTGTAACACAGATAACATAGCGCACGACTTTTATTAAAATATAATTTCATAAATTATAACCGTTATGTCAATCTTGCTTTAACTTAAACCAACTTTTTAAATAGTAATATAGCTCTTGGAACCTTCTTGGATGAAAATTTATGTATTTGTTTTTGTTAATTAATTTTGAAATTTGAATGAAATATTGGTGATTTATATTTCTCGAGTTACTTAAATTAAAATTATTCACACGAACACGTTATTATTATGAATCTAGCTTCTAATAAGTTTCTAAAAACACGTTATGTTTTAAGGAATTATATTATTTTTATGTATACATATTTATGTAGATTATTAGTACTGTCCTGCTTGTTTACGGTAACGAATTAGTTTTATTCAATCATATTGAGAATAACAATATTATTAGTTTTAATATTTGTTGTTTTATATAAGTATACATTTTAAAAAACTTAAATTATTGTTCGCCCTCGAAATAAAAAGTATAAATTTTGCAAAATGATAAATTAAACTTAAAACTGCAAGGAACTTTAATATATATTTATATCAGATTGGTTTAAAAATGTATCTCATGTTCGAATTAAACATGAATCTAAAAAATATTTATCATATTACAATACAATTCATAAATACAATTTAAGATAGTTGTCTAAAAGCTAAAATTACATGTTAATTTGAAACACTAAATCCAAGAAGGGTTCGTTCTATGTCTTCCTACAACATTGAATTACTTCATATTCATGCAAGGGTTACACTACAATAAACGTAGAATGTATTAATGTAATGCTAGTTTCTATTTTTACTTTAAAAAAATCTAGCATTACATTTTGTTTTACTATTTTGTGTATTATGCATGATTTTATGCAAAGCCAGTAAAATATCTGCTAGCAATAAAACATATATATTTAACGTATAACACTTTGAATTAAATTATACGCATTTGTATGGTTTGAAATTAACCACATTTTACTCGTATTACCAATATTTGTAGGAAAAAATTCCGTATTATTATGCATGAATAGTTACAATGAAAAGAAAACACTCTGGGTTAAGTTATATGTATTTTAATTAAGAGTTTACTTTAGTCTGTACAGAACTCTCTAAGAAAACTTCATAAACGCATAAGACACGTTTCTCTCTTGCTTTTAACAAAGAATTACCGAGTCCCACTTTAGACTTATAAAGTCTTTTCACAGTAGAAGATGCACACGTGTAGAACATTCTTTATACATTTCTTATGAACAAAAACTAAAGAACTATTACATTATTACAGAGAACCAATATTATAATTTTTATAACTCTAATTGTTAACCTTTCGTGATGTGCTTTAAATGTAAATAACTTTTAAAGAAACGGATTATCCAGGAAAGGTAAATCTTGTATAAATCTCTCATTTCAAATCAATATGTTTAGCTCCATGTTTAATATAATGAACAGCTACTAATTTTGACTAATAGTTTAAACACTATGCTAACGTACTTAAAATAGTATTTAATAAAAATTAATTAATATTAATTGTGCTTATGCCAGAATTTAAAACAAGCCAACACGTATACATCAAATTAGAATCAAATACAACATCACTACTAAAATTTTATTTAAAAGCTCTGTAGAACAGCTACAGCTGTAAACCGGTTTTGAAACACATTTTTTAATCATATATTTTCAACTTAAACATTAGCTTATAAGTTAGCTTATAAGTTAGCTTATAGATTGTTTTTATTTTTTTTTTTTTTTTTTTGGTAAAATAAATATTAATATCTTTTAAATATTTTATTAAAAAAAGTATGCAAGACTAATAATTACGTTTTATTTAACTATATTCAAAAGTCACTTAAAGATCCACATGATATAATGTTTATATTTTAATATTGTTATATTATGGTAGGATCTACATAATAAATTATGTTCTTCGATACAGTTACTGCGTGTTGACCTATTTCTAATACAGTCAAATGAGTTACTGATTCTTCTTCTATTAAACACAATTTCTTCTAAGAAAGAAGTTTAATGTAAAAGTAATATAAATTCTAGGGCTAATATAGTTTTTAAAAAGAATTCTAAAGAATGTTTATAAAATAGAGGGGCTGTCAATATTGTTCAGAATGTTATAGAATTTATATGTTCGTGCTTTTTACTGTAGGGTGAGTCAAATGTGATTTTAAAACTAACTATATTGAAATGTTCAACAATGTAAAAGTGATGAGTTACAATGAGTTGTCATATTTCACCAAGGACAGACGAAATATTTATGCTTTTAGTGCTAACAATAATGTAAATGAT
The DNA here is from genome assembly GCA_018207615.1 of Philaenus spumarius. Taxonomy (NCBI): domain Eukaryota; kingdom Metazoa; phylum Arthropoda; class Insecta; order Hemiptera; family Aphrophoridae; genus Philaenus; species Philaenus spumarius. The sequence continues at coordinate 62,093 of JAGFPH010005438.1, read as the reverse complement.
TAATGACGTCATTCATAATGGCTAAGCTTTTTGTAACGACGACATTATGGTTCAACATCCCATTGGAGCTGTTTGGGGTTTCCCAAAAACGTAATGTTTTATTTAGCTAAATCTAAATAGTCTTTATTCCTTTAGTAAGTTGATGTAGCATGTTAGAAACAAATCAATATGTTTAAATTCTTGTATCTATAACTGAAAATTATATATTGTTATCTATATTATTACTATTGTAATAAATAAACTAAAAATGACATAAAGAAGGGTTTAAGTGATAAGTGTGATTAATTATATGTCTATTGGTCAATATAATAACAAAATGGGAATTCACACAATACTAAGCACTGAACGTATGTCAGAAAATGTATGTAGAATAATCAGACATAAAACATTATGAATATTAAAAGTGCAAAACAGATTTAAAAATAACGTCATAAGAAACAAACATTTATTTTTAATTTAAATGTAAACCTGGACTAAACAGTAAAATTAACCATTGACTCTTATTTAAACACTGTCTGCCCTATCCGGCTTTGCACGGATAGACAAATCAAAGTTAAATGTATATTAACAAAACAAATACAGTATATATATCAATAAATATATTACACTATGTATTTCTTGAGGAGATGTTTAGTAACTTTGATCCCCCAAAACCCCCAATAAAATTTTGAATTGTTTGAAAAACTTTCTTACCGAGCACCTAGAGCCCTAGAGGAAGCTACATACAAAATTTCATTCCAATCCGTTCGGTGGTTTTTTTAAAAATAACTTTGACCCAACCAAACCCCTCCTAAAATTTCGAACTTTTTGAAACCCTTTCTTAGCGAGCACCCATGGCCCTAGAGGAAGCTACATACCAAATATCATTTTAATCAGTTTGGTGGTTTTTGAGATTTCGTGATGAGTGAGTCAGTGAGTGGTATTTTAATTTTATATATATATAGATTACTCAAAAACTAAAGCAAATGAGCAATATATTTTAACAATCTATATTAAATTGTATGATGTAGAATGTATTTAGGTGTACCAGTTTATAAGCTAAGTGTCATATCAACTCATAAAACGACCAGAGAAAAACTTTTAGGGTGAAAAATGTAAAGAAATTTTAGTATAACGCAGTTAGTTAAGTTTTTATAGTTAAATTTAATTTGAACATTTTAATTTTCATTGGATGTGTTTTCCATGCACAAATTATTGTATCTGTCTCCATCAACTACTTTTCTACTTTAGGAGACTGAATTACGCCTTTAGCCTCCCGGCTAATCTGCTTATATACAAGGACTAAGGTTATTATACAAAGCTATAATTTTATATAACACTCACTGACCCGACAAAGCTTCGCTATTGCATAATTATTTTTTTGAATTAAATGCGAAAAATAATGGTAATTTTGTATATCATAAAGATATGAATCGTAGGTTCTAAACCATGTAATTTATACCACTTCATAGCTGTACACCATTTACATGTCGTCATAGGACCTAGTTCAACTGTTTTGTCTTTGTGATAATCGGCGTTGCTGTTGTTGTGAAACCCTTACATTGATTTTTCAGACCATGGAAGCACCTTCATGTGACATCATCATTTAGAACTGTATTTTTGAACGGCAGCCGTTTTGACTTGGGGATTTTGTTGAATGTACTTTTTGGAAGCCTCACGATGCACGGCTGGTTTTTTTAATTGTATCTTTCAACAGCTTCGCGATCGACCTTCCGCAATATAAGAGGGAATGGTAGTATCAGGAATATAAGGGTTTAGAGAAATGAGAACATCAAAATGATAAGCCCAACTGATGAACCAGTGCATTGTGGTCAGTGAGTAGGAAAGTGAAAGTCATGTAGAGGCGGTAGGGGCAAGGTATAGTAATTTGTGCCAGGCTTCTTGTTTCAAGGCTATATACATTTAAAAAAATCATGATTAGTCTGTAGGCAACAAAATAAAATTTCCAATTTATCAATATTTTAAACCCTTCAAAAAAATTTCGTAAGACTTATAAATGTAGGTTACAATATTTTGTTTAATTGGAATATCGATCTCATAAATAGTATATATTGTTCGAAATTTCACAATTTTTAGTCAAATCGTTCATGAGATATGATGGTAAATATATAGATCGGGGCAGAAAAATATATAGATAGATGACCCGATCCGGATTTGCATGGATCGATAGAGAAATCAAATATACGATATCGATATATCAAATATCAGATATTAACAAAAAATATATATCTCAATAAATATACTATATATTTTTATGGGGATTTTAGTAACGTTGACCCCCAACAACCCCAAAATTTAGATTTTTTTTAAAAACCTTTCTTAGTTAGCACGTATGGCCCTAGAAGAAGCTACATACCAAATTTCATTCCAATCCGTTGGGTAGTTTTGAAGAAGTCATTTTTTAATAACTTTGATCCCCCCCAAACCCCCCTAAAATTTCGAATTTTTTCAAACCCTTTCTTAGTGAGCACCTATGGCCCTAGAGGAAGCTACATACCAAATTTCATTCCAATCCGTTCGGTAGTTTTTGAGAAATCGTGATGAGTGAGTCAGTGATTCAGTGAGTCAGTGAGTCAATGAGTCAGTGAGTCAGTGGGTTTTGGCTTTTATATATACAGATTACCTTTTTATACAAGGTACTTTTAATGTTCTAAAATAAAATGAAATACATTTTACTTAAGATGTACATATATCTCAATCGTATTGGCTCTAACTTAAACATGAAATGTTTTACTGGTACTCGGTATTTTGTTTTTTTTTTACTAGTATTTTCAATTCCTCAACTGTTCTCAATATTACGTATACCTTTATATATGTATTAGGCCTACTAACTATGATTATACGATAAAGGATTCATAACTAAAAAAAAGTTAAAACCTTTCGTCTAAGAAACATTAATTCCCTTAATTTTTAACTAATACATTTTTTATAATTCTATTTGCTACAATATTTTCAAATTTGTTGAATATAACTAAGCATGTTATTTTAAAGACTTCATTTAGGAAAGTGCGATGTATAAATTTTAATTAATCACTAAACTAAAAGATTAAAGGAATTTATTTCATTTTCTGAAAACAGGAAAGCAAATTTCATTATTGTGTTTGCAGGATAAATGTTTTGTATGTGTATTGCACGTAAGTAATATATCAATTTATCAAACTATAGAGTGCATCATCTGTAACTGGCAGAGGCAGTCAATAAAATAAGGTTGATCAAGATAAATATAATAGATATATATTATAATAGGCTATATAATATTATTAAGTATTTTGATCTGCTAGGGGTGGAAATAACAACCCGTCAGGTTTCAAAATGACGGATCATTAAGTTTCAGGGATTCTAAAAACAGAAACTAAACCAATTCATATACTTTACCATAATTATTATATCTTTATATTTTAGTGGTTCAGTGGTAGAATGTACAATTGCAAATGCATTATCTTTACAATTGACAAACAAACTACAGTACCTAACTAATTGTATAGTGCTAATAAACTTGACAATGCTACCCCAAAACGAAACACTCAGTATAGCTATCTTTAAGTAGAATTATTTCTGACTCGAACGAGCTTCTACTTTAACCACACCGAAATACAAACACTTTAAAGATGCATATTGGACAATCTATCTGCCAACCTTTTCTACCAATGTTTTTTCAGTACGTTCCGACTAGAATTCCCATGCTTTGTCACTCTCTCCCCGAATGTCCAGTCAAAGATCGATAACCGATCAACAGAGCTTCCGCCGTCACACATAATTCCGACCCTGTTCCAACAGAGCCTCCGGCTGTCTCCAAAAACACTCGTTCTGTATCTTTTATAGTTTGCCAGATTGTCCAAGTGTGCCTTTTTAAGTGTCCTTTGGTCGAGACAACTATTTCACAACATTTAGCAGTATTACCCAACGTTACTCTACTTTCTGTGTCTTCGTCTTTGGCTAGTAAATCCTAAACTATTCTTTATTTTAATATTCAAACCATACCAATGTAAATTTAGGGTTCTAGTGTCCAGGAATATTCTTGAATTTAAATTTTTTTTCCAAACCTTGAATATAATTCAATATAAAAAAAATCTATAATTTAAAATGCTTGATTTTTATGTTGTGCTATGAAAATACTAAAATTGTTCAAGAGTAAAGTAGCCTGGCCCTGGTTCAAAATACCAACATTTCCTGAAAGTTCTGACCTTCGTCAAACTGGAGTTTTCAAATTTTAATAGAGCCTGAGTGGGTTCATACATTTATAAATTAGTATTTACATGTTACATATAGCTAATTTAATAATTAACGCAGAAAAGCGCTAATATTGTCCGATTACATTTATAAGGTTAAATGTAAATAATTTAAAATTGTGTTGGAGTTTCCTTATCTAGAAAACATGTTTTTAAATTACCGTCCACCCAAGAAAAAAAATTGAGGAAGTGGTGCTGAAAACTATTTATCAAGTGAAATTTAGCCACACGTGAAATTATTTACATGTCTAAATTTGGTTAAATATTTACACTAAATGTACACTGACCCTCAAAAACTACTTTCTTTTAATCGAACAGCTTGTAGAGCCAAAAAATTGTATCAATGAAATAACAAAGATATAGTTCTTTAAATTACTAAACGTAGTTACCGTTCAATTTGTTTCTCCTTGCTCATTAGTTAACGATTTGAATAGAATTCCGTTTCCAATTACTTTAGTCTCTCAGTAATCAAGCTTTATTATGTCTGTCATAGCATTTCTTAATCAAATAGTTTTATCGTTTAATTTCTACCAACTCTTAAAAACAAAAATCAGGCTATAAATAATTATTGTAAACAGGGATCAATACGAAATTACTTTACGTGTTATAGACATTTTACTTTCTCACTATACTATAGTATAGAGAAAGTACCGGGAAGTATAGTGATCGCAATAAAAATCGATGTTGAGATTTCTGTGAAAATATTCGTTTAGGAACCCCCTGAGTCCAAAAAAGTGTTTTTTTTTCCTTCAAAATGTCTGTCTGTATGTCTGTACTTATGTCTGTATGTATACAAAGCTAGAGCGAAAACTATTCAATCGATTTCAAACAAGTTTGCACCAGACATGTCAAGTGGGCCTGTAGGCCTATAGATGCACGAAAAACGGTTTTGAACATTTTTGAAAAACAACCCAGTTTTTTTTTGCCAAATAACCCCCAAAAAATCGGTTATTATTTTTGTAAGAAAAACGGCTTTAACGATTTTGATAAAACTTATGTTATTTGTAGCATTTAGTACTCCTAGAATACTGAAATAGGTCTCGATAATGGAGGAACTCCGAAACGCATCGACAAATTTAAGTGAAAGTGTTACGTTAGGATTGGCAGAAAATTGTACTAAAACTTATAATAATAATAACAGATTTTGGGGATTTTTGTCTATAAAGGGGGTTGTTTTTCAAAATTTTGCAAAACTTTTTTCGCGCATCTATACAGCCTAATGGACGTGTTTGGTGCAAATTTGTTCGAAATCGATAGAATAGTTTTCTCTCTAGATAATAATAATAATTAAACAAATAAAAGATCACTATGGCGATAAAATCACACTGATTTAAATAAAAACCCGAACCACAAAACAAGGAACAAAAACTATAACTAAACAACTAAATTGTAACCCTTATGTAAGGTATTAAACTTAACTTTAGTTGTTTAGTTATAGTTTTTGTTCCTTGTTTTGTGGTTCGGGTTTTTTATTTTTTTATTTAAATCAGTGTAATAATAATAATATTTATTAGTTAATCTCCTACTTTAAAATCACCTCTCCTACCCCACCTACAAATTATGAAGTCACAGTGAATATATTTCATAATTTAAATATGTTTGTGAGAAAGTACGTTCCAGTTCCTGGTACCGTTTATTTTTTAGCTGACATCATTTGGGTATACTAAACATAAATTGAGCGTATGTAAAAATAGCTTTAGTGGTTAAGTGTAACTTAAAATTATGACAAAAAACAGTAAAATAGCAATCACCCTAAATCTGGTTTCATAGGTAAGTGTTGTAATTTAATTTGAAAGTTTCAAGGCAACCCGAACCAATTCCGGATGATATACAACACAACCAGATTGTTAAGCGTACATTTTTCGTTTTTGGAGAATTTAATATACATTTGAGATAGTAGTAGTAGTATAATTTTCGTTTGGTTATTGTTTTTTGGTAATTACCCCATTTCTACTCATTACCCAGGTGTGGGTAAAATCCAATGATTTTATGTTCCTGTTTACTCTTTAAACACTGAAATGTACCAAACTTTAGCGTTATAGCTTTAGCGAAAGTATAAGAAGTAATATTTAATATTTTAGTGGTTGTCATAAATTTATCAAGCCTTAAACGTAATTAGTTCAAATCCTAGCGATTCGATTTTGAATGCATCACATAAGAAATAAAAGTACAAATTTGCAAAATCTATTCTCATAAGGCGTATACAAATGAATTGTTTAGTGTGTTAGGTAGCTAATCCATTTTTACCTTCGAAAATAACATAAATCAAAATGCAAGAAAATTTTTATTCTATTAAATCATTTAAGTTAAATATACCGGGCGTCCCAGAAGTCCGAGTACTTCAAAATATTTTGTAAACAAGCGATGATATTCTTCAGAACATAATAAAATTATATGAATGCAAATAAAATGTATTGAGATTTATGTTTGAAAATTAATGTTGTCAGCCATCTTGATGTAACATTTTTTTCAAACGAAGGGTAATAGATCTTTCTAATGTAAAATTTCAAGAGAAAAATAATGGTGAAACCCGTTTTTAAATATCTCTTTTTGTTTTCAAGTTGCAGAGCGTCAAACTTGGGAAAGCAGTGAAAATGGCACAAGAAACACTAATTGACAGTTTTATCTTCGTTAAATATTTTAAAAATTTTGTTTACTAATTAATTTCTGTTAATTTGAGTTTAGTTTGAATAAATAAGTGCAACTCTTTAATAGCCTTTGCTATTCAACTCTTGTACTATCATAAATTTAAGTAAGGGTAAACACAGGAAAGCCACTTCCTATTGCGCCTTATGCCAAATCGTTCTTTAAATTAATTTTAAATTAATCACTAAAAATCAGCTGTTTTCATTGTTTACATCTGTCACATGTTAATTGTTGTAAAAGATTACTGATTGCTTTTAAGACGACATTCGTCTTCAATTTTTCAGTTTGTGTATGGAGTTTTATCAGCGATTCTTTAAAAGTGCTTGGCAATTTGTTTAAGTAGTCAATTTTAAACCCTCATTACAAAATGATATGGTTGTGGTTTAGTTTTCAGCTTTTATTGCATAGTTTTTGTTTGTCATTACTTGTGCTTAAGATCTTAGATTAGTGTGTCTTGTGGCATCTTCAGTGTTTTCCGAAGTTTGACGGGCTGCAACTTGAAAACGAAAAGTGATATTGAAAAAATGTTTTCACCATTATTTTTATCGTGAAATCTTACATTAAAAGTATCCTTCATATTCGAAAAAAAGTTACATTTAAGATGGCGGACAACATTTTCAGACAAAAATGTCAATACATATTATTTGCGGTCATATAATTTTATAATGTTCTGAATAGTAATATCGCTTGTTTGCAAAATATTTTGCCGTACTCGGACTTCCGGGACACCCGGTCTATATATGTTATATGTATACTACTATAACTATACTATAATTTAGCTTTAAACTATTGCAACTGGAGACATACAAATGTTTTATTTTTTTTACATTTTAGTATTCCTATTTTCATAAATTAAACGCAACTGATCAAAAAGAAATGGTTTATTTGTTTGCATGTATTACAGAAAGAATTTCATAAGAACAGCACCCTATTCGCATGAGAAGTTGTCGAATTAAATGTGTTTATTTTAATTAGTCACTCCATTTTATCTTATTACACAAGTAATAAAAATAAATATTAGTTCTTTTCTGTTAATTAACCACTTTGTCAACACTGGCACAGCTCAGTCAAACGGTACAGCATTTCATAAGTAACATACTAATACCATTATATACAAATACATATATCATTCATAAGCAACATTTTAAACTCAGTGAAGCGGCTAGGAATTTCAGCAATTCATGTTTGCATTGATATGAGCTACTAACTATTCGTGAAAGTAATATAGCTACCGTTGAATTTACTGTAAAGGAATTTTAATAACTGATGGTCGGTGAAGTAGGCCTACACAGTAACTGAGGAATTTTAATTATACATTGAAATTTAATATATATTTTATAATAAATATAGCATCTCTAAATATATAATTTAAAAAATTAGAGGGTTATTTTCAATGAAGTAATTCTTTGAAATATCAACTTCTTTCAAAACATGAAAGTAATATCATAAAAATTGTCACATAAAATTGCATATTATAATTTCCATTTCTAACGAGTTTTAATAAGTTAGTCTTGTATATATTATAGTTTTAGTGCTCTTTCATAACTGATATAGTATAAAGGGTTAAAAATGGCATTCGCACCTTGAGGCAAAATACATACAACTTCCTGACTATCATTTTAGTCAAAAAGCAAGCAACATAATATTTTAGGAATAAAGGAAAAACTACATTTCCAGACAAAGCGACTTTATTCGACCATGATTTATTTTGTTTACGTATCCAACCATTAAAATATAGCCACATTACATAATTTGTTCTTCATGAAGTTCTTTGAGCTTATTTTCGTAAAAATTAAATGTTCAATTATTATTTAACTACCAGTTAATTAACAACGTAGTTAGTTATAAAAATAGCCAAACAAAAATTTAAAACAAGCTACATGCACACAATAACAGTTTTCACAGTGAGCTTAATTTAACTTGGATCATGATGAAACGTACAGAATAAATTATACAACTAATTGAATTTCAGAATAAATTCTTATAACAAGCAGTTCACACATAAATAAATAATAAACGAATATTTAAGGAATATACTAAAATTAAATCTCTAAACATTCACCTCAAAGGGGAGGCAACATACAAGAATTTGTGTTCACTTTTTAACTATAAGTATACCAAATAAAATTTGCTACTATTGTACGAGAAAGTATTTGTATGATAATATATAAATTTAGCTCTGTCTGAAAGCATTTAACAAACGAATAAAAGTATTTTTTCGCATTGTATATGTATGTAGCAACAAAAATTTTCTACTATTTCGGAAGAAAGAGTGAAGAAAGAAATTAAATTTTGTTATATAACATAAAGTTTAACTTTAGCTATAAACATATCTCCCGTGGCAGATTAAAATAATAAAAGTAATTAAATGCAATATATACTATCAGTCATCATTATTAGTTTGTACCATTACAAATAATTTTTTATTTTATTTTTTCATAAATTTATATATAAATTGAATTTAAAAAATAATTGACATCATTTGCCCACATGGTGGAAGTTAATCATGACATTAATCAACAAGCTATTGTTACCTTAGCAGAAAAAAATACGTTCAGTTCTGAGTTAAAGTGCAAGTAGATTTTATAGATTCTATTTACTAATATTTTCTTCTAAATTGCAACAGTAAGTCCACGGCAATTTCAGAACTCTTGCATTTTACTAGATCTCATTATTCCTTTATGGGAACCACCTTCTTATAAAAAGAAACCCAATTAATTTGCACAAAATAATTATATTAAATACATTTTTGGGAGAATTGGTAAAAGGTACTTTACCAGTGGTGGAATCGGCAAATAAATAATGAATAATATTTCAAAATAGTTATTTCATGCACCCACTCAATAGATAACAAAATATCAAAAGAATGAAATCATGAAAAATAATAATATTAACATATTGGAACATTATTTTACTTGATTACATTAATATAGCCATTAAACATGTTAAATTCCAACTCATCCATTTATAATTACCTTCAAAAAAAAAAATAAATAACACAGGACTACAACAAATTATAGTTTATTTTACTGACTTTCTATTTATCAGAAACATTAGCTATCAGATAAGTAAGCACTACTTTCTATATTTAAAAAATATAAATTCATTATTTTGAGCAAGCTCGTTTTAACTAAAAATGGAAGTTAATTATAATTATGTAGTCTATCTAACTTCCTGTGACTTCAGTAAAGACGAACTAGCAATAATACTATTGAACCGAAAGTTAATTAAGATGCAAAGTTGATATGATTTGAATTGAGACAAAAATACAACAGGCTACTTATCAAAAATATCATGATCCGCAATGTTTTAGTTTATGATTATCTTAATCATTCTTAGGGTAGATGTAATTAATACAACTGCAATCTATCTTTTACTTTTTCCTCCATTAACCACAACACCACTTACATAATCTCATATAAACGCTCTTCTAGCTATAAACTAACAATAGCAACACAATACATCAGACAATTTATAAAGTTCTCTAAATAAAAACAACTTCTTCTATTCACTTTAAGGATATATATCCAGTAAAGCCCTCTACGACATTTCCAGTGTGTACATGGTATAGCTTTGTACAGATGGAAATATATGTGAAAAAGCGGACTAGACCGCGCGTGTAGGGATGTGAGTGTGGATTTGACTGCTGAGTACACTACTACCCAGTCTGTTTTTTATGGCTGTGTTTTTAAAAGTTATGTACAATAATTATAAATAATTTATACAATATTTATAACAATATATACAATATTTATTACAATATATACAATATTTATAACAATATATACAATATTTATAACAATTTCATTAAGTTCATTATAATCCAGAAATAATAAAACACTACAGTGTTTTTAGAAAAGGCAGTGCACTAATGACTCGTTACGCTGACCTCCACGCTGTTAGCGCATGCGCATTGGCCGTCCCTGCTTCTGCGCATACAGCCAACCGCTTCTTCACATATATTTTCTATTGTTCAACCTACTAAGCCATAACTGTACTTTTTTACACTCTTCACATTCTAGTATAAACCTGAAACCGTTAATACAGTTTGGAACTACGTATTATGTAATTATTTAAATATAAATGAAGAAGAACTGTTTTTTGTTTTTTTTATATAAACTCTCACAATTTATATTGCTTTACATTAAACAATCAATCTAAAATCGGAAGTAAATAATTATAAAGCAGTTTTCTTCCTCTCAAACGAACAAGCAAAACTTATACCTAAATAAGCTAATTATTAGTTTTAGCTCGTTTCTTCATAAGCTGCTTTATATGACTGAAGTTGCAGCCCTATAGGTACCCTTACCCACTTCTGAGATTATAACTACTTGCACAACGCATTTCTGTCTTTAATGGATTCAAATTTAAAAAAATTAAATAAATTTGTATTTCTTTTTTATTGCTAATGATAAAACCTACTATCCAACCATATATTATATCGGCATAAGGTCTATGGGACTCATTTTATTTATCCCTGCCTTTGACTTTTTTTTTCTACACTGCTTATTGCAATTTATGTTAAAGTGGATTTTAGTGGGGAACTGGATAAATTCTTAAATGATCCGGGAAGGTCTATTTTTGAGCAAAAGTGCATGTGAAGTAGATTCTGTTGATTATTGGATAATTGTTCATCCAGTAAATCAAGTTTTTAAACTGTCGAACATTTTATTCAGAAACCGTAGAATATTTCTGCAACAGTAGGATACATCAACTCAGCTTATATTAACCTTTACACAATGTTTGTCCGTAATGAGTACACGGATGAAAACCATTATCCAATATAATCAATGCTGAGAGAATCCAGAAAATTTTACCAGCTGTAATCCACGATCAATCAAAATTATATTTGGTTTTATACATGTTTTACAAAACGTACTAATAACTTCTTCACTGAAACTTGGAAATATCTCGTTTCTCTGGTTGTAATTTCACATACTTAGAAAACCATTCATATTCTACAATCAAATAAATGCTAAATTTTAAGTGTCCAAAATGTTACACGGCAACCAATTCTGAAAGTTCTTTTTAAAATTCTGTTTACCATTAAATATTGTTATTTTTAATCCGATACTTCTGACACATACACCACATCCTTAAAATATTTAATCAAAAAATGATTTATTTTTAAAGAGGGCAGATCGTAATTTGAAAATGAAATGTGACACAAATTTACGGCACTTGATAGTTTATTATAAACATATCTGTTATGGAGTAAAACAAAGTCAATAATATTAAGCACAGAAAAATAGGGATAAAACCTGTTCGAGTGATCTTAATCAAAATTATTATTGGACGAAATTTCGTTTAAATTAATCAAAATAAATTTAATGTTGGGGCAAAGTTAGAATATCCAACTTAGTGTATTTGCTGGAGGCTGACTAGTAACTAACCCAGATAGTCATATCAAGAACGCAGTATGTTGTGGTACTTACAAAGCCACCTAAATATGGTTTATAAAATGATTATGGAGTAATAACAGGTATATTTTAGAGTGATTAGCTGTGTAAATCCAACATCGGTGACTTATATTATATGAAAAGCAATGTGCAAGAAGAGAAAACAATTCTGATCAAATGGCTCGTTTATAAAATGCACAGCTCGTGGATTGACAAAGGATTTTAAGTTGAAATATTATCACTAGACTAAAAGTTGTAGTTACCACGTCATCAAGAAATAAATTCAAGAACTATTGCATATAAACAATATTTTGTAAAATATTTTCTGCAGTATGTTTTTATAATGACTATCAATGGCTCATCGTACGCACTTCCGATGTCAAACTTTCATTAATAAATCGACGACGAACCACAGTTCGTTATTACCTAACCAGTAACCATATTAGATGCACAAACTTTATACTCTCAAATTGTTTTAAAAGTAATGTAGAATTAATTTTATTGTTTAAACAAAATAAATAAGTTATTCAATTTTTAATAATAAGATACTTAATTTCACCTATATAACATTGATCTTTGTAAACTATAATACGTAGTATATCGCATAGGCCCATAGAATTTTAAGTTTAGTAAACAAATTAAACATTGTAACAGGTTTGAAAGGTTTACGCCTAGGAACTTTACTCTTTTCACAGATTCGCGAAGTGGAATTTGCAATTCAAAACAATTTTAAGTGGTGTTGAATAAGTTATTCTTTGTCAACAGATGAGATAGATATTTTTACTTATAGGAATGTAAATTCTGTTTCCAATATAAATAAATACTTTGTTAAATTTTTAACCATTTCTTTGAATTAATATATATTTTTAATATAATAAATAATGAAAGAGGGTTTATTCAGTCAAATTTAATTTTAATTAAGAATTTATATTTAGATACCACTTGTCTTAGTTATTACTGTCACGTTGGTAGAAAATACAAGAGTAACATTTGAGAACAGTTTTATCTATGCCAGTAAAATAAATCAATAAAACAGGGCTCATCATACACTCAGTATAATGTTTGCTATAACAAAATTATTTAACTAATATTTTACAGATGTAGTTACGAATGTCTCATGTTGATTAAAAATGGTTTTAAAATCAATTATAGTATACAATACGAAAAAACAATGTTGTCAAATATTAGCTGAAACATGCAAAATTATGATGTTGTAGAATTTGAAAATACACCAGTCTTTAATTAAACTAGAGAGTCTGTATAATATGAAACTCGTCGATAATTTGATTTACTTGCTATGCGAACTATGTCAAACATCAAAGATTGGTATTTGGCACTGTATAAAATTGTTACTGTGACCGTATTTCAGGATAATTAGGTAAACAATAAGGTAATTTACAACATTGGAAATGTTTTACTTGTTATATCCAGACCACAAGTAAATTTAAATTTGAAAAAGGTAAATTAATTCTAATACTAAGCTAAAGCCTTAAATGAGATCGCATAAAACTTTGTTTACAGTAATACAGTTTATAGAACTACAAATTTTAATTGAATGTTTGTAATATATGGAAATAAGGTGAGAATAAGTGGACTAACATTGAAACTTATAGGATAAAACATAGGTTTTACCTTAAAACAGGATATATTTCGCAAATGCCAGAGATGTTAAAACTTAATTTATAGTAAGTCAAGTTAAATATATTACACAAGTACAAACGTGATAAATGTAAAGAATATATATGCTGAACTACAAACACATTTATATAATATTTGTTTGTTTATAACTCTCGTACTAGTTGAAGTTAGGTTTTATTTAATTTCATAATTTAAAAGAATAAATTGACTCATTCCTGTCTGCACTAATGAAAAGAATAATAACTAATTACATGATAACGAATAAAATGTTTTCACAAATTAGGCAATATTGGTGAAACTTTTACTGATGTTAAAATAATAATTAAAAAAACAACTGTATTGTTCGGTCTTTTCAATCTGAATCTGGAGTAGGAGCACTACGTGAAGATGATGACAATAAATCGAATAGATTGGGTATTGCTGATTATGCTAAGGGAGTTGATGGCGAAGAATTGATTGAATGTGTTAATAATTCCAGCGGTATCAAAGTTGACTGGTCTGTGCCATACTATCCCATTTGCAATTAATTATTACATCATCAATTTCAGCCTGAGCTAATACAATTTCCACTGGATCTTTCCACTAATTCTTAGTTTATGATCAATATACTCACCGTAACCTAAATAAACCTATATTGTGTTATGGTCAAAACCAGGTTTGAATTACTTCTATTGAAAATCTAACATAGGCCAAAATTAATTCTGGGAATAATCATGACTACTAGAACTCCAATATACTTGTAATATTTAATTATCTTGAAAACATTTAAATTCGTGTAATCATATCGTCATTACATAGGATTATGTTACTACCAATATCAGTTTATTATTCATTTAACATAGGCCTACTAGTTGCAAAATACTAATTACATTAATAAACTATTTATTTAACTTAATGAAAATCTATGCTGGATTCAAATGTTACTTTCTCACTATACTATAGTATAGAGAAAGTATAGTGATCGCAAAAAAATTCGATGTTGAGATTTTTGTGGAAATATCCGTTTTGGGACCCCCTGAGTCCAAAAAAGTGGTTTTTACAAAATGTCTATTTTGTACCGATAGAATACAAAAACTATTCTATCAATTTCAAACAAATTTGCACCAGACATATCAAGTAGGCCTGTATAGATGCACGGAAAACGGTTTTGAACAATTTTTAAAAACAACCCCCTTTTTGGCCAAAAAAACCCAAAAAATCTGTTATTATTTTTTTATTAAAAAAAACGGCTTAACGATTTTGATCAAATTTGGTTTATTTGCAGCCCATAATGTACCCTACCATATGTAGAAAACCGTATCTTTCTAAAAATTCTTGTTTAGCTAATAATAACAGATTTTTTGGGATTTTTTGGCCAAAAAGGGAGTTGTTTTTCAAACATTTTCTAAACGTTTTTTCGTGCATCTATACAGGCCTAATAGACGTGTTTTGTGCAAATTTGTTCGAAATCGATCTAATAGTTTTCTCTCTAGCTAATAATAATAATATTTAGCTAATCTCCTACTTCACCTCTCTTACCCCACCTACAATTATAAAGAAACAATGAATCTGTTTAATAATTTAAATATGTTTGTGAGAAAGTATGTGCCAGTTTCTGGTACCGTTTATTATTTTTAAGTAATGAAATAACTAAATAAAACAAATTAATAAGTAATGCAAGAAAAAGACAAATACATTATGTGTATACTGTAAAAAAATTTACATACGTATATATCCGAATAAGTGTATATTAATTTCAATTAACTTTATTAAACTTAAAAGGATAATCTGGTCACATGCCCATGATGCATGCTATATATTTACATTATTTATAGCTTTGTATTAATTACTGTTTGATAGAGTTTTGTTGTTTATCGAAAATCATAAAATCGTTTTAAATTGCAAATTATGGAGCTTATTGATGTATCAAAGTGACGTTTAGTTTAAAAAGCAATTTATTTATATACGTATATTCTTTTATTTAAAGTTATATTGCGAGTAGAAAATTTTGAGTATTAGTAAAATAGTTACGGCAAAGTCTGTTTCAAAAACATTTAAATTACCTGTACAGACGTTTAATATTAATAGTGTACTGGATACACGTTTTTCATCATACAAAACATTTGATTGAATTTTTATAGCATATATATGAAACTAGATTTACGATCGTGTTATGACTTCCTTAAATTAACACGCTTGTAAGAGCTGAACTATTGATTCGTAGATATTGACACTGTCACAACGTAATCTTATCGAATTAAACAATCCATCATCTCAAGGAACATATTAATCGAGAGGCTATAAATTTAATTATCGTTAAAGAATAAATGTTTATAGATTAGATTTCAAACATGGCGAATGGGTTAGAGAATTCACTTAACGTATCGTGCAATAGAACAAACAATGCGATGCAATTTTAAAAGTAAATCTAAATATACCTAGCAAAATGTAATCCGTATCTTTATAGATGCAAATTTATAAAACCACGAATAGGCTACTTGCCAAAACGAGAACCTAATCAGACCAGTACTAACATCCACCGGATTTGAAAGTTGATCTCTAACAAAACCTGATAAAATATTGACGAGAAGATTTAATAAACAAAACATAAAACAAACATTTAGAGCAGTGCTTCGGAGAATATTGTATGAACGCAGCATAATAGTTATCTAATCTGAATAATAATGTAGGCAAAGTCCATACTATCAGGGCAGGTCAAGACATCGTATGAAAAATACAAAACGTTATTAAGTTTCAAATTACGTTTTAAATATAAAAATTTACAAAAAAAAAAGAAGAATTTAAAGGTAAAATATGCAGAGTCTATTGGGAGGGCTTGTGGCTTTAGAGTAACGCGCAGGACTGAGATAGTTGGTGGTCAGTGTTTAAGTAAATATGCGTGGTATTATTTTGAATCTTGAAAGACACTTTACAGGACCAACCAATGTCAATTGATTAGTTAATTTTTAATTCTGTATACATTTCATACTCTCATCGTTAATAATTTATAAATACTGTATTAAAATGTAGTATCCATTTCAATAACGGAATTACGTACCCTAATTATACAATAGGCATACATGTCTTTCTCATAATAGGTTACATGTTTTGTGCAGGAATAGTTTAATAAACTGATATTGAATAAAAAATGTAAATAGATTCCCATAACAAAATAACAAAACAGTGTAGCAGTAATATGTGGTTTCCTTTGTTTTATTTTAAAATTGCATTGCTTTGTGTTTAAAACAATAGGTAACACTACGTGTTTGTTCAATAGTTTCTTACAACAACAGACAATAAAATTTAGTTAAAACAAATTAACATAATGTGGAATGACAAGTTTCCGTCCTTAAATAATTGAAATAAAACTTGCCAAACTCAATTGATTTAATTTTCACACAGCCTGATCTTGCCATAACTAATTATTATTTTTATTTTAACTTCAAGTAAAGTATAATGGTAGATATGTGTACAGTACTTTCTACATTTAACTTGGTATATTTGCAATATAATTTTTTTCACGTGCATACTAAACATGATTTAATCCTGTTTAGATTATGCTGAACACATATTTGTTATATAATATGTTTTTTAGATTTACGTACTGCGTATTTTACTTACAATACATTTAAAATATATATATAGCTATTTTTTTTCTATTTTACTATGTACAATATAAATTAAAGCTAAATACCAAATACTACTATGTTATCCAATTATATTGTTGCATGGTCTTCAAGTTAATTTGTTTGGGATATATTTATCATGAACACGTATTTATTGACTTCAAACTGTTGATCGAATATGTAGTTAAATTTTTTCGGACCCTCTAAAAAACCTCATTTTTATTTACAAAGGTGTGATTATTTGTAAAATATTAACAATTAGTTTTTGAAATATTATAAATATCAGTCAAAGAATTTTCATTTAAATCAAAGAATGCCCATTTATATGTGTCCCAGAATATTATGTATTTATAATTAGTTTTGTAATCATCATAATTATATTGCGAAGCTTTAGGAGAGCCATCACTCATCTTTCACAATAGAATACCCGGCATTCAGTGTAAATAATGTCTGTTGGAGTAACTCTGTAATTAATACCTGCCTGTAAACAATATAGAACTTCCTGTAGACTCCATGAGTGATGAAATGGACTTTAGCAGAAGTTAATAATGAGTGCCTGGGAAACATTTTTAATATTAAGGGCTAAATCAAAAACTTTTTTCTTACAATTTAATTGTGTAGTAAACTATTTTTTATGATGTTTTATATCTGTATACATTTTCAACTTATGTGAGCTTTAATGAAGGGAGAACTCCAAGTCAATAATTACAAATTAATTTCTGTATTTAAATCTGTAAATACAAATGTAAGCCCAGCATGAAATAAAATTATTATAGACCAAACGTGCGTTTAAATAATTATTTCGTGAAAATAGTCTTTAGATACAAAAATTAAATTCAGTTTTTTATCAATGCATTATAAAACAACCCACTTGTAGTCCATAAATCTATAATTACATATAAATTAACCGAAAATATACTACTATGTAGTAATTTTTTTTTAAAAGTACCAATTGGAGTCGTTAAAATATTTATAGTCCGGAAAATGTCAATCTAATATTTCGTTTGATTTTCTTAGACTCCAAGACTATATTAAACTCAAAAGATTACACATATATATATTTATTTACAACAATAATTACTTGTATTAATCTCGATTTTACCTTAATTGAGTATTATTATTTTTTTTAACGCTCTGCTGTGTTGCACTTAAGGTTAATGAAGACGGGACCAATAGTTTTACGAGGAATCCGAACCACAGCCAACGATGTACCTTAATTGTGTAATTTTGCAGAGTATATTTTCAGACAGATTTGTTGGAATTTAAAAATGTAAAAAATCATACCATGGGAGAAAAATAGATATGGGTTTATAAATATTTTTTAACTATTACTCTACTACCTCGATATGAAAAATAGTTCATACACTTAAATTTTAAAGAAATATATATAGTTATATCTTTAAACCATTAAACAAAATACAACCGAGCAATTATCTCTGGATTACTTGAGAAAAGTAGTCAGCAACTCGACAATAGCAATAATAATATCGATTAATTTTTTTTTTGGGTTTAAAGGTGAAAAACCTGGATGGTTATCATCGCCTGAATATCCATTAAAATCGGTACGTAGGTATATTAAAATAAAAATTGCTTTGTATCTAATGTTAAACAAAACTAATGTTATCATTTTTAAATTTATTATATCTTTAAAATACAATTATTAATAACTTTCAAATAAGCTTAATGTATTACAATCGCAGCTGTTTTATTTTATTTTGTTTGTGCTGTTTACAAATTGCATGAGCAGATAGAAAATTAACTTTAAAAATGGCTGGACTGAATTTAATGAAATTGCTTTGAGATGAGATTTACTTTAATACAAGTCCATTAACATCAAAACAAGGCGAAATATTTTTTTTTTAGTAGTGAGATGGCGTGCATACATATATATTATACTCAGTCATTTTCTAAAATAGTGTAATATACCGTAATGACCTTGGACTATATATAAAAAAAATATAAATTTTTTTTAAGAATTACAAAAATCCCTTATACTTACGAGTTAAAAATTATAATATACCAATTTATTTTATACATAAAACTAATTCAATTGCAGAGTAACAAATACAACAAAAGTTACACTCTTTATTGAATAAAGTATATATAGAAACTTGAACACAATAATAGCGCTTTAATAATGTATTACAAAAGATATACACTTGTTAAATATAAACTAATATTTTTCATGTAAATTATCGCATAAATATTACGTCTGAAACAAACGCAGCAATCGTTTAAAACAGCAACTTATACTTACAATAAATGAAGATCCAGTATGGGTACAAGCTGTCTAAAAAAAAAAAAAAAAATGTGAACATGCATAAATTGGACAAACTTGAATTCATTTTACTTGGGCTCTGCAAAAAATTTCAACTCTAGGAAAAGTTGTTATTCTAAATGCCAAAACTAGTGTCATAATTAATTAATAATACTAATTAATATATTGAAATAACCTATAAGCATAAACATAACCTAAATTGAAATTGGCAAACAACTTTAAGGGTTTTGATTTTATTACAAGAAAAAAATATTAGGATAATTTTATCGTTGTCTTTATGTGTATTTATTATTTTTTATATATTTTTTTACTTTAGACGTGAAATCTTGCGATAAACCAAATTTTACGACTTGAGGTTCTATCTTGGCAGATGGTTTTCTGTCTCTAATGCCTAAAGGCTTACTGCAGAGAAATACGACTGCATACTTGTACACATACTCGAGCTATTTTGCTATACATGATTTAATTAAATAATACATCAGAGATATATCAATGAACACTGTATTATACTGAACGAATAACCGTAAAAGTAAAATTAAAACAAAATACTCTTTCCAATACGTAAAATATTTAAGGTGTTATAGTTCTACAATGCATAAGTTAATATGTGAAATGATACAAAACACGTACTACCAAGGTATTGATATAAAAATATAGTTTAACTAACAGTAACTTTAAAATAAAATTATTAAACTAGAATAGTAAATAAGTTCAGTAAAATAAATCCATAATAGAAGTTGTAGTTGTTAATAATCTATTATTGTGTAATTTTAATCAGTAAATAAAATTTAGTTGAAAACTGCATTGGTTCTAGTTTGAAGAATTTGCGTCATGTGTTTGAAACAGATTAGATCTTTTAAGAAAAAAAAAAGAATAAAAAAAATAAAGACGGACTTAGAGATAGTTGACTTAATACATAATTGTTTTATGAAATAATGCTTTGAAATTAAGTTGCAATCATTCATAAATACAAATGTAACTGTATTTGGATAATTTAAACACAATACTTTAGACTAGCTTTCCCTCAAAGTGGCAGACTGCAGTCTCTCGGGGGCAAATGCAACCCGCTCGAACCTTAGCGAGAATTTGCATAATCGATAATTTAATCGACTTAAAATCATCCAATCGTAATAAAAACCCGGTACCGTTGGAAAGGTAATGAATTCAACTATAATTTTTTTATTTACATCTTTTTCGTAGAACGTATATTTACATACGTAATCACCGTTTAAAAATTTTAGTACGCAAATCAGCTGTGATTCACGTGTCAATGAACCCCGTATACTGTCAAAACTTTGTCTCATTTTCAACGGTCTGCAACTCACAGAAGTCATTTATGAAGAAGATCATAACAGCATTGAATTCAGTAGACGATTCTCTTTAAAATGATGTCTTCAAATCACATGTTACTTTGAAAACAGCTGTTCTACAGGATTTACGGTGAAAGCTTGTAATTGGTCATAGATTTAGCCAATATGCAAGCCTGTTTAGAATCGATTCTTATAGTCTTATTCGTTATATTCCTAAAATGTCCAATATATGGTTTTAAAAAGAAAACGTCACAGTTTTTATCCCTGTCCAATTCAATACATTTAAATTTCATAGGTTGGTACCAATGAGCTTCTAAAGCTTAGAACTCTCACAACTCGGCCGTAGTAGTTTGACGTCAGTTATAACATTTGTTTTGTGTTATTTTATGGTTATTACAGTTTATAAAATAGCGTTATATTGTGTTTTAGTTATAAATAAATAAGTGTAGATTGTGATTGAGTGAAATTAGGATTATAACGTGTTCTAATAAAACGGTAAGTGAAGAAATAAGGTTTTAGGTTAATTGCCGATTTCATATTTTTGATTTTTGATTACAAAATGTAAAGTTATTTGAAACTGGGTAGAATGCTATTCGATTCTAAATTTCATTCTCAAATTTTTGGTATAAAAAATACATTGTTTGAAGTAAAACTTGTATAGGCCTAGTCACTTTGAAATGAGTCATGATTTGCAGGTTATGTAGTAAAAACGTTCAAAGTGTTATTTTGAACAAAACAATTGTAAAATTGAAATATGTTTTTACATATTTCTATTTAGAACAAATTATAAAACTTTTGTTTATTTTGAAAAAGTTGTGTTTTTCCTTCCGTTTCTGAACATTTTGTGCTTTCTAAGCTAATAACTTTTACAATTTCAAAAGAAACTCATTTGTAGTGGCATATTTGAATTCTTTGAAATTTCGTCTACAAAAAAACTATTGAACACTTTTGGATTGGGGATCATTTACTATTTTTGGCGAATTTTAAAAAATATGCCTGCAAAACGCTATAAACGGGCTTTTCAATTTTAGCTTTAACCATGCCACATCTAGGGACAATATTTCGTATTCTGATTGGTTTCAAGCAATTTCATACACAATCTAAATAAGCACATTTATTTGTCTAGTTGTATCTTGAAACCACTTTTTGCAGTTAAAATGTCATGTCAAAACATCATGCATGAATATAGCGGCAATAATCTTGAAATGGTTTGATGAGTTTTAAAAATGGATAGTTATAAGAAGTTATAAATAGTTAAATCACCTGCATAAAGATATACAGAATAAACAACTACGAAAATTATAGAAAAAATATTACGAAACTTAACAATTTATGAAATTTACTTTAAGTTGAAATGCGTTATTATATTTGGGTTGGATTATAGTTTGTTTTTTAAATGGACTTTGTAAAATTGTAATTGAACTGTAAATTGTTATAATAATTTGTAATTAATTTACATATACATATAAATATATGAGTTTCAATGACACTCGAAAAGCATGTAATAATTTAGTATGGAACAAATATTAATTGCCTGGTTTTTAATTTGAATTATATATAATTTTCTTTTACTGTAGGCTGGTGAGTGATGATCCGGTGTAAATAATGAAGACTTAAATGACACCGTCGGCATTTGAATTAGATATAAGAGGTTATTTTTATGAATTTCTCGATACTGTCGATCAATTTCACTGTGTTATTAACATTTTGTTCATGCAATCGTTCAATCAATACTAATTTAAATGTTATAATTAACCTCATACTCCGAAAATTTAAAATCTTTAAACATAATAATAATAACATTGAAATGAAGAGCAAATTATGATTACATTATAATTATAAATACAAAATTTATAAACAGAAAACCAATTTAAGAAAAATAGTCAAGTTAAAATATGTTTCTGAAATATAATTACGTAAACACTTTACCAAGTGCAGGTACAAACGATTTTTTCCAAAAGATTGTATTTTAAAGATTTAATAAATTTAAAAAGAATAATATTAATTTTGTTTAGCATTGGATATTTGGATATAAAGCAATTTTTATTTTAATATACCTACGTAACGATTTTAATGGATATTATTATTACTATTGTTGAGTTGATGACTTCTTTTTGGAGTAAAAATAAAATAATTGCTCAGTTGCATTTTGTTTTCCTGTTAATGGTTTAAATATATAACCATATATATATTTCTTTAAAATTTAAGTGTATGCGTTATTTTTCATATCGGGGTAGTAGAGTATAGTTAAAAAATATTTATAAACCCAGATCTATTTTTCTCCCATGGTATGATTTTTTACATTTGTAAATTCCAACAAATCTGTCTGGAAATATGTTGTGCAATCAAACGAAATCTGGATTAGATTGACATTTTCCGGACTGTGAATATTTTAACGACTCCAATTGGTACTTTTTTTTAATTACTACATAGTAGTATAATTCGGTTCATTTATGTGTAATTATAGGTACTAAAAGTGGGTTGGTTTATAATACCTTAATTAAAAACTGAATCTAATTTTTGTATCTAAAGACTGTTCTCACGAAAATATTATTTAAACGTACGTTTGGTCTATAATAATTTTATTAATTTGTAATAATTGACTTGGCGTTCTCCCTTCATTAAAGCTCACATAATTTTACAATTTACACAGATATAAAACATCATGAAATATAATATACTACACAACTAAATTGTAAGAAAAGTGTTTTTGTTTGAGCTATTCACATTTACAAAATGTTTCCCAAGCAATCGTTATTAACTTCTGCTAAAGTACATTCCATTACTCATGGTGTTTACAGGAAGTTCTATATTGTTTACAGCCAGGTATTAATTACAGAGTTACTCCAACAAACATTATTTACACTGAATGCCGGGTATTCCATTGTGAAAGATGAGTGATGGCTCTCCTAAAGCTTCGCAATATAATTATGATGATTACACAACTAAATATAAATACATAATATTCTGGGACACATATAATGGGTATTTTTTTATTTAAATGAAAATTCATTGACTGATATTTATAATATTTCAAAAATGAATAGTTAATATTTTTCAAATCACAATAAAAACTAGACAGAGTTAGTAAAACAATAGTGCAAATAAACATAGTACTTCTTTGAACGTCTCATGTACATAAACGATGTTTCAGTATATACATTAATACTAATTTCATATATTTTTACCTAATATAATTTGTCGTTTTTAAAATGCATTTAGTTTTATTTTCAGGTTTTAATATATCCTACATGATTAACCGGTGTTTATTGCTACATCTAAGATTTCTTATTTTATTAATTCAATCGTAATAAAACAACGTATGCAAGAGTATGACGTCATATTTCTCTGCAGTAGCCCGTTGTATATTAGGTACAGAAATCGATTTGAGCAAATTTAACCTCAAGTTGTTACCTCCGGGTTTATCACACATCAGTATTGAATCAGAGAAAGTAATAAAATACACTCCTAAAGTTAGAATAAATGTTTTATTTACTTTCTTGAACTAAAAAAGAATATGTATACTGCTTGTCAATTTAAATTGATGTTTTATATTTACATATAACATATGCATATATTACTTAGCTTTAGTCCATTTGTATTTTTACTATTACTCTTAGTTGAGGTATGTAGGATTGCAGATTTCATGCATGTATTATAAAGTCAAAATATAGGGTAATATATATACTAAGTTCCTTCTAACTGCATTATAATTAATTGTAAGTATACGATGTAACGAATCCAAATTTCATAAACTAAAATATATTAGTAATACTTTATAAAATAATAAAACGTTTAAAAAACAAATATAATATTTGTGATTTGTATGGAAACAGCTTTGTAATGCGTAACTGAGATGTACTTGGCGGAAGACGTTCATGCGAATCTGCATAGTTTTTAAAATCATACATTTGGTTGTTCTTAAATTTTTTCCACCAATTTTTTTGGATAAGTCATATTGGATTCAATTCATGTTTTTAAAACCCTAGAACTGCCATCGTTAAAGCTAAAATTGAAAAGCCCGTTTATAGCGTTTTGCAAGCATATTTTTAAAAATTCTCCAAAAATAGTAAATGAACCCCAATCCAAAAGTGTTCAATACCTTTTTTGTAGAAGAAACTTCAAAAAATTCAAATATGCCACTAAAAATTAGTTTCTTTCGAAAAATTTATTAGCTCAAGAAACAAAAAATGTTCAGCGACGAAAAGAAAAAGTTCATCTTTAGGCCTACATAACAAGTAGTGAAAATTTTGTGTATTTTTTCGTAAGCGTAAAAAAGTTTCGTAATTTAGTTCTAAATAGAACTGTATAAAAACATTTATCAATTTCAAGTTTCTTATTTTGAAAAACACAGTGTTTAAGTTCCAAATACACTACGCTAACAAAACTGGGCCTAGATTGAAACTTAATTTACTAATATATGCCTTTCCCAAAAAAGAAATATTATTATAACAAAGTGTATAGGATAAATCAAAGAAAGGAACGGTGTACTTGTCTTTCCTTAGTTCACAAAAGTGTTTGAGTTATCTTTATTTGAATAACAAAATGACATCAATCTAATGAAACGTCGCCGGTCGGTATACTACTTGCATTTGAATACCGTGGGAGCAACAAATGCCGGCCGGTCTCGCCACACTGTCCTAATTATGTACTGCTGTCTAGACAAACAATAAAACTGGTTATTTCTAGTTAACTTCCCACCGTTAAAAAGATCGAACGATTCTCTACAAAATGGTATCAAGAAATCTGTAAAAACATATGGAATTGTAGGCGTCATCTCTGTTGACAAATGGGCTGTTTCATTGGTTGAAAAACTGTCCAATCGCAAGGGCTTACAGACATCTTTTGAATTAATCCTGTAAAATAGCGACTTCTGATTGAAAGGCACCATTAGAAAGATAAAATCTTGACGAATCCAATGGTAGCTTTATAATCTCAATAGAAATACTTCTGTAGATGGTGTTGCCCGTTGAAAAGTGGGAAATAACAGTACAATTGTATTCAGATTCCCGTGCGGAAATAGCTGTAGTCCGATATGCATATTTTAAAACGATGATTACGTATGTAAATATACGTTTTACGAAAAAGTTGTAAATACAAAAATTAAAGTGTAATTAATTTCCTCTCCAATGGTGCCCGTTTTATTACGATTGGGTGACTGTAAGTGGGTTAAAGTATCGATTATGCAAATTATCGCAAAGGTTCGAGCGGGTTGCATTTGCGCCCGAAAGACTGTAGTTAAGACTGCAGTCTGCCACTTTAAGGGTTAAATGTGATGATGGTCATGTGATACTTCATACCAATGTTAGATTTCATGAAAAAAACAACATCGTAAACCGTAAAATAGATGCCTTTGTTTTCGAGTCAAACGCATTCAAAGTTGCAATTTTGGAAAAATTATGTTAGCAATAAAAGAGGTAAAACCCACTGCATCAAATTTTTTATTTTATTTTTCAATCATAAAGTAACTAACAATTAAGTTTTATTTGTGGTAAGACATGATAATAATAAGAA
This sequence comes from Philaenus spumarius, assembly GCA_018207615.1. Lineage (NCBI taxonomy): Eukaryota > Metazoa > Arthropoda > Insecta > Hemiptera > Aphrophoridae > Philaenus > Philaenus spumarius. Next base: position 35,474 of record JAGFPH010005438.1, on the reverse strand, counting down.
AGTAATAATAATAAATAAACAGTACAACAACAAAAATAAATTGCAATGTTAATTATTTATTCATCACAATTCAGCTACTGATGTTAATGATACCAGATTATAAATAAAACCAGTGAAACATCATCAAATGAAAAATGAACGACAGATACATAAATAATGTCCTCTATAAGAGCAAGTATAATTAAAATACGAACAATTATAATAGTAACTTCATATTTATTGGTTCTTATTTCAATACGTTTCTTGCATACCATTGGTTGAACTGTAAGTAAGTTTCTTCTGGTTTGTTTATTTTGTCATTTAATTTTATATTTGTTTTTTAGTTTTATTATATATTCTTCAAGTACAATACGAGTTTTACTTTTTATAACTTTGTAAAGCATTTTAAGATAAAATTTTAAAGTCAGTGTATGAGTGATATCTATTTATCTTTAAATCAATCCTTAGAGTATTTTAGAAAACTTAATCTATATTAAACTTAAGATAATAAGAGACAGGAAAAATGTTTATGTTAGAAATATTTATTTCCAGATTTCAGAAAATAAATACAAATGATTGATTTCTGAAATGGTTTGTTGATGTTCGGGTAAAAAGCAATTTAGATAAACAAATAAGCCAAATTGAAAGTATAGTACAAGTTATGTCAATGTTAGGTTTGCAATTAGCTTGCCAACTGGATTTTATTAAACGTTTAGAATAAATTTTTACCTTTGAGTATATAATATAGTCCACTTGTTTCTAATTTTTAGTAATAATTAATATTTAAAGAGAAAGAATGATACTAAAGATGAAACAATTAATACAATGAAATAAAGAGGTAAAATAATTTTCTTACCAATTTTAAAAGACCTTTTATGCTATATTATAACTAGTACTATTTATTTTATTATAGTAATATTGTACTTAAACTCGTTTAAAGATGCTTAACACATGATTATTAATTTGTTTATAAAGTTAGATTAGATTCATGATAAGTTAGTGTTTGCCTCACTGACATAAATTAGATTCCTTCCGTTTATGCTTTAATTTAATTGAGGTATATATCTCATACGCCATTGTAGTATCCCTACCCTACCTAATAAATGCTCAATGAAAATAAACCAAATATTTTATTTTACATGTTGAATCAAACACTATAATATGTTGTTATCTCTACAGCTGTTCAAAACTTAGTCGACTGTACCCTATGTGCTACATGTTTTAGTTGTTGCAAGATAGCTTGTAGACAGTACTGGATTTTTACTTTCCTTTTAGAAAATATTCTTCGATGGGTAAAACTAACGCATTGTTGTATGCTAATTAGTATTTTAATTCAGTATTATAGTTTCAATTAAGGAAACAATTGATATTTTTGAATTTAAAAACATTATTTTTTTTAAAGCAATTCTGTTTATTTTCTTGTGAGAAAACAAATGGTGTTATTATTGATTATTTGTTGATAAGACTTAACTTTTTGCTTAGGCTATAGTCTTTCTGTTGCTTAGATACTTAGTTTATTAATAATTATGATATATAATAAAATGAATCATAATATCATGTCTGTATTAAAATACTTAATAAAATATTATACTAATTAGTTGACCGAGCGAAGCGAGGTCTCCGTTTTAGCTCGACCGTTCGGCATTTCGTCTGTGTGTCTGTCAGTCTCTCACGATTACGGCCAAACGCCTTGACTGATTGTCATGATTTTTTGCATGGATGTTCCTTGTTCCTAGGCCGAGTGATTTATATATACGGTTTTTTTCCATTTTGTATTTTTAACCCCTTAAATAAAATAAAAATGGCTGCCGCATCGTTTCTCTCAGTGTAAGCTTTTTTCCAAAGCCAGTTTGTGGCTTAACCATAAGTCTAATTTAAAAATTAATAACATTTTGCTAGTATGCAATTTGATGTTCAACAAAATTTTTCTTATTTTTTCCCGTATTTCTAACGGTAAGCTCACAAAATGGCCTCAAACTTCAAACTTGTTCAACATCGTCCAAGTTTTTGTATTTTAATCATGTTTTTATACGTTTATTCTTTAGATATCTTCACAAATTTTATAATTTTATGGAGAGGGAGAGAGAGAGAGCTACCTGTTGTCTTGATATTTCCTACGCTACGCCAGCGTGGCCGCTGTGAGTGAATTATGGAGGGGGAGCCGAGATAAGAAGCCCGATTGACATTACGTTGCATTTACTGACTTGTAGTAATTTAAAACCACATTTGTTATTTCAACGAGCTAGGTCTACTGTTCACATAACTTCTAGTATAATACAATAACGGACTTAGTCGTTTAGTAAACTTTTACATACATATCCATCTTCACGAAGATTTACAACATTAACCATGAAGATTAGAGGGTCAAAATATTGAACTTTTTTATAAATTAGTAAAATATTTCAAAAATTATTTGATAAATTGAGAAATGCCTAATTTCTGTTGTTTAAACAATTTTTGAACACCCTTTAGTTTTAGAAAATTTGCATTGAATATTTGCACCAAGTTAATTAAAATTATTTATCAGTTGTTTTTAAAGAGAAACCTATACTAATCTACAGATATGATTCGATCAGGAATTTTGCCGTTTCTGCATATTTAAAAAATGTTTTACGATATTTCTCGAGAGTGTGTGCAGTCTAATCAGTCTACTTTTAAAACATTTGCTGCAAGAAGGTGTTATTAGTAAACGGAATATATTACTGTAGAAGAGCGAATGACAACCTCGTTGGAAACAATAATGACAAATGACTTTAAGTTGGAACTGTAGATAAAACGCACTTTTTATATACCAGGTGTCCCATAAAGATCCCCCCCCTCTTTAATTTTTAAACGACTGTAAATTTTCAAACAATCTTTGGTACATGTTACTAACATAAGTCAAAGTAGTTTTTTGTGGGATTTAAATAGGGGTTTCTGGGATAGTTTTTATTGTCAAATAACAACCCCTAGCAAGTTGCATATCATTTTAAAGAGGGTAAAAAAATAAAATGAATGCCGCAAACTAGACCTCTCTATGACTTCTCAAACTAAATTTATGGTACAAAATGTATCACCGTAATTGTTGAACTATCCCAAACAAAATAACGGTGTACGACTTAGGCTAAGGGTACTGAAAATGTTTCCTGACAAGGGTCACCCTGGAGCTTAGTTGGTTAATTTTAGAGTTTGTTGTTGTTTTTATTTTGGGATAATTCAACAATCTAATTACGGTGATACATTTTTTACCACAACTTTAGTTTAGGAAGTCATAGAGAGGTCTAGTTTGCGGCATTCATTTTATTTTTTTACCCTCTTTAAAATGGTATGCAACTTGCTAGGGGTTGCTATTTGAAAATAAAAAAACTACCCCCAGCAACCCCTATTTAAGGATGAGTGTTGAAACCCTAAACCACATGAAAAAGTACTTTGAATTATGTTACTAACATTTACCAAAGATTGTTTGAAAATTTACAGTCGTTCAAAAATTAATGATGGGGGACCTTAATGGGCACTATCTATTGAAACTATTATTTAAATATATTTATATTGTATAAGCAATCCAGTCTAATCAAAATAAAATTTTGTGATATTAATGTATTTTTAATCTGAAATATATTATAGATATATTAAATATTTTTTGAAATCAAATTAATATGGTCAGTTTAGAAATTTAAAATAAAGTCGAAAAACTGTCTAATAAACATACAGATTTAAGGTAATTTATTTTAACGAAAAAAATATATGTTTTGAGGGGAGAGAAGTAACAAATTATAAGCTTTAAATACTCAGTTTAAATTTTTAAAAAATCAGGTGATACACGATTTTAATAATTAATCGAAATAAGTTTTCCGTAAACACATTAAACATTTATATTTTTCAACCGACATCTACGTCAAACTTTTTGTTAACTGAATCTGTTAACACAAAATGCTACAATTAATCCATTAGTTAAAGAGTCAAATTAGTCGTGTAAATAAAAACATGTATTACTTACTCAAATTAGATTTTTAAACATAACAGATTTATACAATACAGTCAAATTTAAAAATGCGTTACATACTTAATCATTTTAATTCACTCAAAACTTGTTTATGACAAAAGTCGTTGACTTTCCAACAATTTTCATCCTGAATAAAATATGGAACCAGGTTTTGAGGTTAGATAAGCTTACTACTCGGTTATAGTCTGGCAACAAATAAATAATGTAATAGAATTGCATTGTATCTTAATAAATAAATTAATGTTTAAACATTATACAAAATCAATACTTTTAACATATACAAATTTTGTTAAATACAATAAATAAAAAGAATACCAACAATAAAACTAAATTTTTCAAGTACACTAATGTTCTTTTGTTTTAATTTTATTTTTTATTTATTATTATTATAGTTAATGCATAGTCTGCCAGAAATTTATTTTAATAACTAAAACTCGGTAAAGTATACTAATCCCAATAAATTCAAAATAATTACTAAATAAAGCCAGTATGTTTTGTTCAAATTTCCTTGTACAGATAAAAAATGCGTACTTGTTAAACAAAATTTTTAATTGGAATTGTCAATTTATAATACATTTATTAAATAGTTTAAACTGTATATAATTCCTATTAAATATACTATCGCCTTTATTTTTTAAGAGTTTATTCTTCAGGATCAATGCAAATTAAAATGTGCTATGTTTTATAACTAATATTTAAATATACAAATTTAATGTTTTAATACTAATAATAATAATGAAAGTGTGTTTATTGCAGTACATACAACACAAAACAAACAATTAAAAGATGTATTAAAACTACCACAATTTCTGTCATTCTAATACACCTGTTTCAATAAATAACTTAAGAATGGGTTTTTAACAATTTCTAGTATTGGGGCTCCGGAGCACCTAAAATTTATTTTTTTTTATTTATTTTTTTATTATTATTGCTTATTATTGCCCTTTTATTTAGCTTTAAAGTAATCATACATTTGTTATTATATCTCAACTCTAAGTGGGTCAAAATAGGTTTTTTGGTTCGTATGTCACATGAGAATGAGACAAATTTTGTATCATATTCTTAATAATTTAGTATGATTTATCCAATTTGAAAATAATTCAAATTGCCGCCTATGGTAGGAATTTCCATTTTGGTATGGATATTTAGCTTTTTTTGTAGTGCCAAACCAGATTATACAGTCTTTGATGATATTAAGATGATGAAAACCATGCATATGGGGCCGGTATGTATTAAATATGTAAGTAAAACTTTAAAAATGTTTTCCGAAAATCATATATTTTATTCACAAAAGGTACATTTTATCAAAATCTATCTAACATAATGATGTGAAATTTTCAGGGTTAATTTAATGGAGTATACTACAGGTTTTAAAGAGAGCTTTTTGTAATATAAGTATTCATTTCTAAGTTATGACTGAGAAATACGGCAAAAACTGGTCAACATTCTATTATTTTATAAAAATAATGACAAAATATGTTCAAATGCTTGTATTGCAAAACCCTCATGTTAAATTTTGTACTATTTAAGTAGTACTAACACAATGATATAATTTTACTAATTTCGATAGAATAGTTTCTGAGAAAATGTTCCTTAAATATTGTATTTTTAACATTGCCGAGATAGGGCGCTCCGGATCCCCTTATACGTGATTTAAATATACGTGCAAAAAGTAAACAAAATGCTTCTTATGATTTATATATTAGTTTACTTTTAATAAAATATCAGCAATATATAATAAGTCGTACATAAACTCATCGTACTTGACAATTTTATATAAACTTTGGTGATATTAATAACACTAATTTCTTTTAAATTGTACACAAATATTTGTAGGCATAAACTATTGCAAACTATCAAACAACTTATTAACAAGATTATTTTTAGTTAAGCTGAGTTTAATTGAAAGTTTATGAAAAGTATTGTTTAAATCTAGATCAACAAATAGTAATACTTATATTAATACTTACATATTGTTATAATAAATTACATTATATCTACAATATTATATAATCTGACTTTCATAGGATCAGAAGCAATAGAATGTAGCAAAATGTATACTGTATGTTGAAAGATTGTTATGTAAACTAATTTTTATTTGAAAAGAAAAGAATATAACTTAATTGATAGAATTACAATTCAATGTATTTCAGACTTTGTATTTAATAGCGTATTACTGCAATGTATCTACGATTATTTTCTGTATATTTTTGTGGTTTAAAAGTAATAATACAAATCATTTAAAAATGCATATATTATTAAATTTCTCTACTATTTAAAAAAAGAATAAACTATACGTTATAGTTAAATGTACTTGTATCGCATTTATTTTCTACAATGTACAGTAAATTGATTTAACAATGCATACAAATAAAGTTTAGGTTGAGAAACATTGCAATGGGACATGTAAACTAATTGCATTGTGTGTTTTCAATCAAATGGTTTAAACAAGGGACTTTACCAGTGTTGTTTATTTAACAGTCTAGAAAATAGCCACTTTAAAGTGAGGCATCGGTACAAGCTCCTGCTAATGAAAATATAAATAATTGGCAGGAAAATAAATTTGGATTACAATCAGGAAGAGTTTTTACTTTATTGAGAATGTGGTTTTGTTATAATTCTGGTGATCAAATTTGTGATGTAGTGTTTCTCAGCAATACTGTTTAACATCGCTTATTAAACAATTTTTCCTTAATACAATATCTATAGATATTGTTGTATAATAAATAATGGCAATAGCTAAGTCAAATTTCTGTACTAACAGAACTCTAAACACTTATGTTTAAAAAAAATTAATTATAAATATTTAATTGTTATGGGAACTGAAACATAATCTTGTGCTCCATTTCTGATCAATCTAAACAGTAATATGCCTATTGTTAAACTCGTAGTAGGTATATTTGCAATTAGAAAAGAATACTAAAAAAGACAGTTTTTTATAGTTTAATATATAAGTACAAATAAATATTTGTATGGCTGTGCTTTATAAAATTTTAGAGCACAATAGCTTTGTTAAAAATTTTCCGAAAATTACTAATATTTGTTAAATATTATTTCAGAAATTTATCCCAAGATTAATTTAAAAAACTGGAACTGATACTAATAAAGATTTCGTCGTTTAGTTGACCAGTAATTATAAAATAAAGACAGTAACATTACCATACAGAGCACATGTTTTTTCCTAAAGTAAATAAAATAAACGGTAAAAGAAACTGGCACATACTTTTTCACAAGCATATTTAAATTATTAAACAGATTCACTTCATAATTGTATTAAACTTTGAGGGGGATACATCAAAGTAGGAGAGTAACTAATAAATATTATTATTATTAGCTAAACGAGAATTTTTAGAAAGATGCTGTTTTTTGCATATAGTTGATACATCAAGGGCTACAAATAGCAAAATTTTATCAAAATCGTTAGAGCAGTTTTTTTATAAAAAAAATAATAACAGATTTCTTGGGGGGTTTTGGCCGAAAAGGGGATTGTTTTTCAACAAATGTTAAAACCTTTTTTCTTGCATCTATACAGGCCTAATTGACATGTTTGGTGCAAATCTTTTCGAAATCGATAGAATAGTTTTCCCTCTAGCTTTGTATACATTCAGACAGACAGATATACAGACAGACACTTTGTGAAAAATACTTTTTTGTACTCAGGGTGTCCCAAAACGGATATTTCTAAAAAAAAATCAACATTTTTTTGGGGATCACTATACTTTCTCTATACTATAGTAAAAACCAACAGACTTGACTCATTTTCAGCCCAAATCAACAGAGTATTCGTTAGAATGTTTATATTTAGAAAGCATAATTTAGAACAGTTAAGAAAGCATGCCTGATAGGTGAAACTGGAGAAGCTGCACCTTTAAGGAAGCTGTACAACATTCCGTCTTCATTCGGAACTTTACAGGACCAGAAGACGTCCCTTAGTTTTGATATCTTGTTGTCGTGAACTAAGCTAGGCCCCAGACAGTGAATTCATGATCCCCGATATGACAACAAGTTGGTTGGCGGTATCTAAAATACCTGTAACTGCACAGAGCGTTGACACACTCCGGAATGTTATGTTTTATGCGACAAGACTCCCGAATTTTAATTTATATTAAAGTGTAGAAAATTGTGTTGATAATCATTGGTATGACAAAAAAGGAGAAGATTGTAGTGTACAGCACCAAATGCTATCTGAGTCTGTAGGTGTACTAACGGATGCCAACTAAAACAAGAATTTAATGCAATTGAATATTTTATTGTACTTAAATTTCACACTATTTACCACATAAATTAATTTAGCATGTTACAATCGGAATAGATTATACATGACCACTTTATTGGATCGTCCACTAGTAAAGTAGGGCTTCACCATGAACCCACATTAGTATAGTAGGGCTTCGCTATGCACCCACATTAAAACAATTATATCTTCTTAGTAATCTTTGCAACTATATTGCAACCGTGTATTCGATACCTATAACTCGACATAACAATAACCTTTATATCTTTATTCTTATTTGTACGCATTGAAACTTATTTGTGTTTTTCTGGAATAACTAAACCACATATTTCAGTAGTGATACCAGGTCCAAGTGAAATTTTCTTAAAATTGAAACATAGAACTCTCATGAGTAAGTATTCATATTATTTCCTTTTACCACTTCGATTGTACCTACATATGGTAAACTCATACCCGCTATATGTAATATGGCATTCAGATAGTTTGGTGGCAGAGGTGGTATAAGAAGTAAGATGTGTTACATTGTTTGAGAATATCGAGCAGCAGATGATCAGTCAAGCCAGTACTAATTTTAAATGACGTGACTACGTTACATAAGGTTCGTTATAATTCAAACAAACTCATACCACAATATTATTACTAGAAATTGGCTTCTATACGCGGTTCAAGACTCATTTTCTTTAAAGGTCCACTATGAATTTACAACGAATTATATTACAGTTTTTAGATATTATTATCCTATTATTATCTTTTTTGAAATAATTTATAGACAGTAAAGTAACAAAACTTTTCACCATGCTCCAAATTGATGATTATGAACCGTATAAATTTACAACAGTTTATTGAAAAATACATTTATTTGCCTAGCTATGCAATTCTTTAGACCTTCAATTTCTGATTGCATTTCCCTAAAAATTGATTTCATTTTGTTTTAGCAGGCTTTCTAAATTGGTCTCACTTAGTATGAACTTAACTTCTATATTATTTTGTAATTCTTCCTGATTCGATTTGAGTTTAGATTATAAATTGATGTTTTGTAAATTGCTTATAAGCATAGAAATTTGATCTAATAATGACATTGACATAGTGGTAGTTTCAGTTGGTTTGTTAATGGGTTTGGTGGCTGTTAGAGTTTCGGTTATTTTATTTTTATTTCTGCTGAAGTGGGCTGTCTAAAGATTTTTAATTCGCTTTATTTTGCCTTCTCAGTCTGAACCTAAGATTATATTGCTTGGTGTTTTCATTTGTTTCAGAGTTCATGATTCAATCGATTATTATTTACTTTGGGTTTAATTCGGTTAAATGGATTTTAAATATTTAAGGTTAACACACATATATGTTACTAGGAACTGACTACTATACTTTAAGGTTGGCTCTAGTAAAACAGAAAGCAACCAGCGACTCCATATAGCGGCGGTAGGTTACGCGGACATTGCTCATCCTAAATCCATTTAAAACCCGCAATTGTTCAAATAGCGTTTTAAAAAAATACCAAACTCTTGGGGACAAAATTCTTCATCCGAATGGCTTAGTAATTTTTCGCTATAATTAATAGTTACAACGTAAAACATATTTAAAGTCACCCTATAGCGGCGGTAGGTTACACGGACATTGCTCAGTCTAAATCCATTTAAAACTTGCAATTGTTCAAATAGCGTTTTTAAAAAAATACCAAACTCTTGGGGATGAAATTCTTCATGCGAATGGCTTGGTAGTTTTTCGCTATAGTTAAAAGTGACAACATAAAAAATATTAAAAATCAATGTTTTAAATTGTTAATAAATATTAAACAAAATGTTTTCCTTAATTTTGAAAAAGCCATTTGCATGCATATTGGCCACAGCTTAAAAATGAAATATCGTTCATAATTATCCGATAAAAAATAAAGGAAAAACTTGGATTTTAATTTAACATTGGTGTTAAGGAGTGTCAGCCAACATGGCCGACCCTTAAATTACTAGTATACATATCATTGAAATGCTAAAATAAATTTAAATAGGCTAAATGATTATTAACTTGATTTGATACTAATGGTTTTACTTAAAAGTTACACAAATCCATGTGTTTGGTTTCGTATTGTATTAATATGGTTATATTTAATTGAGGATGTGGTGCTATAATTCTGCCCTCAAGTTGATGCGCCAATTTATAATATCCTTTATACAAAATTATGTCCATGTATTTACCATTTTTACCTCATTTGTTTTTATTTATCAATCAATTAACATCTACATTCATCACAAATTATAAAAGTAACCTTCTCACTGAATCTTTTAGTTTTCAAGAAAGCAAAAATCTGAAAATTGTATTACTGTTTTTTTCATTTCATCTTCTTTCATATGTTTTTAAAACATCTGTAATACAACATCAGTTAAATTCATAACAAATTGGTTGAAATGTTGTAAATTTATAATGGAATAACTTTCATTTAATTATTATAGTCTTGAATTAATTTTAAAAAAATTTACAAATTGTGAATTGTTAAATTGTTACCGTATTTTAAAATCAGGAACTGAGTGGAAATCTTTTACAAATAATATCAATTATCTGTCATAAACTGGACGGAGGGGTTATTACATAATTAAGTCCCTCCTTTAAGCTTTATACTGTTAAGGTACAAAAATAGGCTGCCTTCAAATAGAAAATAACAGGATAAGGTTATTCTATTTACGGCATATGCATATTATCTAAAAATATGAATTAACAGATACATTTAATTATTAATTGTGGAAGACCTGTTTGTAAAAAGATACTTAAGAAATGATTACAAATATTTCAACATACACGATATGTTTTACTAAAGTATTCAAGTTTAGACTTAATATAACTTCTCCCGTTTTGCTTCAATAAGACAGTTATGACAAATCTACATATAACAAAAATAAAGTGTAAAGTTTCTGAAATCACTTGTTACCAAGCAAGACAGCTGTCAGCAATACAGCGTTAGTGAAGGAAAGTAGATTACATTGATTTCATTCAAAGTTGGAAGGTTTACAGGAATTTTAAAATCACAATATCGCTCTCTGACATTTATTGTCACATGTTAAATTTCATTTCAAATTATACAAAGGTTATTCTTGTTTCAACCGCTAATAATTGGTTTTCACAGTTCTTTTCATACGCCATTTTTACTTCTATTAATTTAAACTTATAAAGATAATTAAATACGTATTTAAATTTGAATAATTTATATGTTATAAAAAAATAAGAAAATGTTTTAATTGAAATAATATATTGCGCATTAAATAAATATTTTCTTATTTGAAGTAATAACTTGGGATACAACATTGTTTTTATTACATTAATAATAAATCAAGTATGTTTAAAGAGTAATTCAATTGTTCATTGCAACCTAAAGCTTTATCATATATTTACAATGATACACATTACTACAGTAATGTACTTATGTATGGTAAAATGTAATTAATATTAGTAAACCCCCGTGACAGATTAATTGCATACACATCAGAAATACACAATTAAAATTAACACTATTTAAAAACAATAGACTTAATCTAGTCCTAACTATGCTGACGGGGATTTTTAACTTGGTAATTGTGTACAGTTATAAGAATTATAATACTGTAGTATTATTTGTTAAAATGTTTTGTTTATATACATTATATTATATCTAAATAAAGATAAAAATATTAACTTTGAATTGATTTCTAACTTCATATTGACAGATCAAATGATTTAAAAGTTATTAATATTATAAGTAAGAATATGTTTATCGAATAGTAATATTTATTATAATTCGATAAATGGAATATGTTTATATGAGATACAAATATGTACGAATATTTCCGAAGTTAAACGAATGGGTATCTCTTCTTTAAACTTGATAAATGAATAAATTGTTAATAAACGGTTGTATTCATATTCATTTTATAACCTCAAATCAAATCTTTTAAGTATTACCGTATAGCTTACTTTAAGTTCTTTAACTCATATTTCAAGAAAATCAACTTCACAAAATTGATATTAATTGAAGTTGTAAACATAACCCCGAAGTAAAATCTACGCTAGGTTTTAAGTACTACAGGGATGGGTTAATTCAGGTGTTATATTATATAGTTACTCACGTACGTGCATACGTGCGGACGTTCACTCGCATTTACATTAGTTGATAATCTATTTGCATTCAATTGTATTAAGCCAAAATTTAAAGTACGTATTAAAATTAAAATTTAATGTATTCAACTGTTTGAAACAAACCTTCCGTAATTCCCCTTCTTTGGAAAATTCAAAAAATATGTAACGTATTACACAGAATTTTTACTGTTTCCCACAGTTTAAATTTGTACAACCTACTGGAAGTATTTGGCATTCCTCACTTTCTGTTTTAGGCAGTACCACTTCCTTCATAATGTTCAGAACCCTGAATACACTATAAATACCCCAAATTAAACCTTCCAGCAACTTTTTAAAATAAAAGGGTACTTACGTATTATACGGAGGCCACTAATTTTAAACGTTCCTAGTTTATTGCAACAAAAATGTAAGCATTAAAAATAATAAAAATAGCCTGAAAGGTACTAACCTATATAGTATTTAGTCACATCACTCATCAGTATTCTGGCCGGCGATCGTTTGGCGTTTCGTTAGTGAGTTGTCGGAAATGGCTTGTTAGTGCAGTAAAAATAAATTTTCACCTGGGAAAAATTGCAACACAAATGATTCTTTTCATGATGATTTCATGATGATCAACTTTCATTCCAATCGCATCGTTTATACGAGACAGCCTTAAATTATTTAAAAGCGCCCAACAGTGGTCGTTATCAGCCGGACAATTAGCTCAGGCCGACAGTACTCCGACAGACATGACCGAGTGCACTACGGTATCAGACACGTTGAATTTTTTGTGTTAGTGTATGTGTTGTGTATGTGTTGTTTTAATGTTTGACGTGCTCATATGAGTGAAATAACTTATCTGATGATGGGGTCAAGACCTCGAAACTAGTGAAAAACAACTCTCTTGAAGTCACAAGACGGACCCACAAGGTAATTATTATATTATATTAAAGACTATAGGTTAGTACCTTTCAGGCTATATTTTTTTTTAATGCTTGAATTTGTGTTGCAATACAAAACAACTTACGTAATAGATGTTACTATCTTATATTAGTTTTTTTTAAATCTCAAAACCTCTAAAAGTAGTATGTAATAAAAAACGTATAAAAATAGTGGCCTCCGTAAAATAAGTAAGTACCAATAAAAGAGTATCTCTCTCACTTCAGTGTTCACACTGTTTATTGTTTATCAAATGCTCTATGAGACGTATTTTGCTTGGAACGACCTTAAACACATTATTTACGCTATGCAAAATATAAAACCCCAACAAGATAAATTAATTGTTAATGAATGATTTAATGTTGGATAATTATGAAATATAAAGATAAGCAATTAAATTTATATTTTTTAAGAAACATGAAATACTTTTATTTAGGAATAATATAAAAAAATTATATTGGTGTCTGTTATCTGTAAACGGATGTACCATGACATAAATCTTATTATATCTACAATTGTATTTCTTTTACAGAATGGACCGTTTAATTTATTCTTGATGTTAAAAATATTTCTTATAATATGTTTTTCTAAGATATTCAAAGTTTGATTTTATTTATTGTTTATAATTACTACATTTAATTTTTTGTTATATTAGACTTTATTACAAAAAACTTACGAAATGCTCTCAACTGATCTCCTTAAGTAAAAATAAACGTTTTACTTAAATTGTATTCAGTCAACACTATATTATAAGGAAAATATATTTTGTTTAACTTTCCAATCTTAGTTATTGACCTGTGATGACTGCTAAAGAGTAAAGCAAATCCTGGAAGTGATGTCCTTAATCGGAGATAACGCTGTCACTGTTGATTCATGATGTTGCCCTGTAGTCTTTGTCGTTATAGATGGTGTCTCCTGGAGCATGCTGTTTGTTGGGCCAAATAATGTGGCTGGAACCTTGGTTGCTAAAGTGATGTATCTCTGTCCCTGTGACGCTGCGGTCCTTCTCATTGAAGTAATATCTCATGCCAATCGGTGTAGCCTTGTCTGGTCCTTGAGTCCTGTCTGGACGATTGATATTTTAACTCATCTCATCTGACCTAAGATGGTTGTAGTTTTTTAATCCAGCTTGACCTGACAATAATATTCGTAATAATCCTTCTCGCTTGCAACTTAAAGCCCTTTTTACACTAGGCCACCAGATGGTGCCACCAGCCAAGACACCGGTGGCTCTATTGGTGACGCATTCTTATTACACTAGGTCACCAGGCGGTGCAGCCAGTGGAAATAAATTACTTGCGTGTTACTTGATAGAATCTGTAGGCCCTAACCTATTTTTGTCCATAAACAAATTCAATAACTTGAGGGTTTTTAAATATATTCTATCAATTTATTTATAAACATAGCTGTAGGAATTAAAAATAATAAATAAACAAGTTTAGAATATATGTAAATTTATTTTTATTTTCATCAATAAATTTCTGTCGAGAAATTAATTATCTCTCCAGCATTCTTTATTTATACACATGAATTACAATACTCAGTAAGACTTTATATTATTATTAAGTAGAAATAAAGCTCATTATTAGTATTAAGAAAGTTTAATTATATCAAGTTCTAACTAAAACTGTGTCACTTTTTGTGAACGCTTTGTTCCATCTAACTGCATGTTTGTGGCGATCAAATAAAACAACTGTAGCTTAATTCATTTTGTATCCTACTCCTTGATCACAATATTAAATTTAAGAACTATAACATACCTTGCATTTGTGATCTATTGTACGTTTTGTACGTCTTATATATTGACGACCGCGGTTTCGAGCCTCACTGGGTCATTTACGAGTCCTCATATACAAATAAATTAAATTACACACACACTTATACGCACATACACATTACACTTCACATTAAACACGAATGGTGCACCATGGTTATACGGCTTGTCGGTTAATTGCAAACTAAAATTAAAATTTGGATGCATCCTTTCACGTCTAGAACCAGAGCTGGACTGAATTCAACTGTTCGGATTAGGTGGTGGGGGAATACTAGGTTTGGAACTACCATTGTCTAAATCTATTATCAGGTCATATAAAGAGTTTGATTTGAATTTTAACTTATCGTTTAGTATTTCTGATGGATTGTTTATATGGTTCTTATATATGTGAAACTCTTCCAGAACATCCATCTCCCTGCCCTTGTTACAAACTTTTATTATTTCCATGTTTTTCTGGATTGAAGAGTACAGGTGTCCTGTTTCCACCAAATGTTCTGCAAACGTTGAAGTCTGTTTAAAGGTATTTTTGGGTTTGTGTTCCCGGAATCTTTGTAAAAATTACCTGCCTGTTTGTCCTATATAGGATTTAGGGCAATCGTTGCAATGTATTTTGTAAATACCACTCTTATTGTAAACATTGTCCTCTTCTTTTGGTGGTCGCTGTAACAAGGTTCCTATGTTATTGCGTGTTCGACAAGTTAAAGTGTAGTTATGTTGCTTAAAAATATTATTGATTTGATTGTGGAATACTCCACTGTAAGTCATACATATATATTTCTTCTTTTCCTTGTGAGATACGCGATTCGTAAGTGTCCTTCTGTATTTCTTCATTATATTATTAATGATGTTCGGGTTATAGCCGTTCTCTTGAGCAATGAACTTGATAGTGTTAATTTCATTAGTTCTGTCAGAGACGGACAGTGGGACGTCGAATAGCCGTTTAACTAGAAAGTTAAATGCAGCCATTTTGTGCGATCTGGGGTGGTGGGAAGAATTATGTATGACGTTGGTTGTTGTGGTAGGTTTCCTGTATATATTAAAGTGGTGTTTACCGTTGCTATTGGATATTGTCAGGTCCAAATAATTTATAGTTTTGTTTTGGGTTTCTACCTCATGTGTAAATTTTATAGTGTCGTTTATATTGTTCAAATAATTAGCAAACATTTCTATTTGTCTATGGGTACCATTAAAGAGGAGTAGCGTGTCATCGACATATCTGTAGTAATAACATATTCTGTTTAGGAATTTGTTGTTAATGGACATAATATATTTGTTCTCAAAATGATCTAGATATATTTCGGACAGAATGCTAGACAATGGTGCACCCATCGCCAGCCCAGAGTCTTGAGTGTAATATTTGTTGTCAAAACTAAAATAATTTTGATCCATTATAATCTTAGTTAGATCAGTTAGTTCATCTATTGCTCCCGGTTCGAGAGTTCCTTTTTCAATAAGTTTTTCTTTTAACAGAATTAATGTCTCTTTAACAGGGATATTCGTATACATATTTGTGATGTCAAATGATATTAGTTTGTGGTTAGATTTAATTTGAACATCAGCATTTTTTTGTATTAAATTGGAACTACTTTTTAGGCTATGGCAATTAGTAAATTGTATATTCTTACGAATTATTCTGTCAAGCTCCTTTGACAACTTGTATGAGGGGGCGGTAGTAAAATTCACTAGAGGTCTGATAGGGATTTCAGGCTTATGTATTTTTGGTAAACCCTTCATTAATGGGGCCTTCGGTTTCATAGTCTTCAAATAATTTATTGTAGGTTTGTTAAACAAATACTTGATGCGGTCTAGAGATTGTTTGATTGTATTGTTGAATTTAATCGTGGGGTCACAAGGTAACTTGTTTATTTTATTCATAACAATG
>JAGFPH010005438.1:0-18510 GCA_018207615.1 Philaenus spumarius | reverse complement strand
CATTGTTATGAATAAAATAAACAAGTTACCTTGTGACCCCACGATTAAATTCAACAATACAATCAAACAATCTCTAGACCGCATCAAGTATTTGTTTAACAAACCTACAATAAATTATTTGAAGACTATGAAACCGAAGGCCCCACTAATGAAGGGTTTACCAAAAATACATAAGCCTGAAATCCCTATCAGACCTCTAGTGAATTTTACTACCGCCCCCTCATACAAGTTGTCAAAGGAGCTTGACAGAATAATTCGTAAGAATATACAATTTACTAATTGCCATAGCCTAAAAAGTAGTTCCAATTTAATACAAAAAATTGCTGATGTTCAAATTAAATCTAACCACAAACTAATATCATTTGACATCACAAATATGTATACGAATATCCCTGTTAAAGAGACATTAATTCTGTTAAAAGAAAAACTTATTGAAAAAGGAACTCTCGAACCGGGAGCAATAGATGAACTAACTGATCTAACTAAGATTATAATGGATCAAAATTATTTTAGTTTTGACAACAAATATTACACTCAAGACTCTGGGCTGGCGATGGGTGCACCATTGTCTAGCATTCTGTCCGAAATATATCTAGATCATTTTGAGAACAAATATATTATGTCCATTAACAACAAATTCCTAAACAGAATATGTTATTACTACAGATATGTCGATGACACGCTACTCCTCTTTAATGGTACCCATAGACAAATAGAAATGTTTGCTAATTATTTGAACAATATAAACGACACTATAAAATTTACACATGAGGTAGAAACCCAAAACAAAACTATAAATTATTTGGACCTGACAATATCCAATAGCAACGGTAAACACCACTTTAATATATACAGGAAACCTGCCACAACAACCAACGTCATACATAATTCTTCCCACCACCCCAGATCGCACAAAATGGCTGCATTTAACTTTCTAGTTAAACGGCTATTCGACGTCCCACTGTCCGTCTCTGACAGAACTAATGAAATTAACACTATCAAGTTCATTGCTCAAGAGAACGGCTATAACCCGAACATCATTAATAATATAATGAAGAAATACAGAAGGACACTTACGAATCGCGTATCTCACAAGGAAAAGAAGAAATATATATGTATGACTTACAGTGGAGTATTCCACAATCAAATCAATAATATTTTTAAGCAACATAACTACACTTTAACTTGTCGAACACGCAATAACATAGGAACCTTGTTACAGCGACCACCAAAAGAAGAGGACAATGTTTACAATAAGAGTGGTATTTACAAAATACATTGCAACGATTGCCCTAAATCCTATATAGGACAAACAGGCAGGTAATTTTTACAAAGATTCCGGGAACACAAACCCAAAAATACCTTTAAACAGACTTCAACGTTTGCAGAACATTTGGTGGAAACAGGACACCTGTACTCTTCAATCCAGAAAAACATGGAAATAATAAAAGTTTGTAACAAGGGCAGGGAGATGGATGTTCTGGAAGAGTTTCACATATATAAGAACCATATAAACAATCCATCAGAAATACTAAACGATAAGTTAAAATTCAAATCAAACTCTTTATATGACCTGATAATAGATTTAGACAATGGTAGTTCCAAACCTAGTGTTCCCCCACCACCTAATCCGAACAGTTGAATTCAGTCCAGCTCTGGTTCTAGACGTGAAAGGATGCATCCAAATTTTAATTTTAGTTTGCAATTAACCGACAAGCCGTATAACCATGGTGCACCATTCGTGTTTAATGTGAAGTGTAATGTGTATGTGCGTATAAGTGTGTGTGTAATTTAATTTATTTGTATATGAGGACTCGTAAATGACCCAGTGAGGCTCGAAACCGCGGTCGTCAATATATAAGACGTACAAAACGTACAATAGATCACAAATGCAAGGTATGTTATAGTTCTTAAATGTAGCTTAATAACTATGTCAACTTCAGAAATAAAATATGTTATATAGAGTGTCCTGGAACCTTTTGGTTCCTTTTTGTTGATTTGTTCCTGGGATCGAGATAAACATATTCCACAATATAAGCATGGGAGCTTACTTTTTCGTCTGTCTGTAGGCCTATCTGTTATTTTTTATAATATTTTTTTTAATAATTGATATCTAGAGAACGGTTTGACCGATTGAATTCAAACTTGACATGACGTTATACCTAACAATGATATATTTTAATTAAAATGAGGTACTATTACCAATAATGCGTTTCAAAAAAGCGATTATTAGAACATTTCAAACCTTAATTACACCAAAACTGTACATTTTAACAAAAATTGGCAAGCTACCTTTTTTGTAGCACTTTTAATTCACTATCGGATGGTATAACTATCAAAACAATCGGATGAAGGATAATAGTTAAGTTAAAGATAATAACAGCACACGTACATACAATATTATTAGCTAAGTAAGATACTACGACTCTCGGCCCCCAGTGGTTGCCGGCTTGGTCGCGGGGCACGGCAACCAGTCAGCAGCCAAAATCTGGTGGCTCCACTGGCTGCCCGTATGTAATAGGCTCCATAAGAATCAATGCCCCATGACGAGCAGCGACACCGGTGTCTTGGCTGGTGGCGCCACCTGGCGTCCTAGTGTAATAGGGGGCTAAGCCACTGCTACTAGCTTGACAATTCAAATTATTGAATACTGTTTACGTGTTATTATAATCATAACTATAAACTGTGGCATATCAAATGTATAATTGAGGCGATGTTTACGAAATCTTGATAATTGTAGCGTAGTAAACATAGTTGGCCTCACTCCAAACTGTTTAGCAGAAATTGTTACATAATTAGTACTCCATTGAAACCATTACGCTTTAATTATTAATAGAAACAAAACTTATACACCGTATATTTGGTTCTTTTTTCCCCTCAAATTGGAAATTTTCCTTTAGAAATATGCATTTCCTTTGTTTTTAAAAGCGTTTACGTCTTTCCTAACACTTAACTGTGAATTATTTTAATTTTATAATTAATACTTTTTTAATGTTTTAATGATTCACTCATTACCTATTCTTTTTAAAGATATAGTTTAATTATGTCTGGTGTCTGCAGCTGTCATACTAACCTCCACTGTTCAGTTCGCTAACCAAGGACTTAAGCATTTTGCCGTTCTCAGCTTGTCGAAGTATTTGGCTATCGTTTCCCGAATAATTTCTGGACCCATTTCCTGGAATACCTATACAAAAACGATTTTTAAATTTGGCTTAAATTTTAGTGGTAATAACTTTTCTTGTTAATTTTATTTTGAACAGTAATGAGAATGGTTGATCGTTGAATAACTTGTGCAATAAAATAAGACAATCTCATCCAAAATAAGTCCAGGCTTCCAAATATCACAAAGCATATTACGTTTTCTACCAATTATAATTTTCCTTTCATCAAGAGTAACTCAAGGTCCTCACCTTTATTCATGCAAAAAAAGCTTAATAATCACGCTAGAAGTAGGAAAATTTTAATTTTCATAAAACAAATATAAAAACTCACTTTTTCCGTCATTGAAACGAAACCCGGACCGTTTAAGTATATTTAAAATAGTTATTAACCCTCTAACGGATCACTTGGATTTTGTGTTCCTGAAGGTAATTTTCATCTGCCCAGTTAAATAGCTGTGATTCGGGATTCACAAATTTATGTATCAAAAACCTATAAGTTGAGTACAAAGTGTGAACTTGGCAGATAAATTTCTGACTATTTTGTTTAGTCTCTTTGTTTCTATATATGCGGGTCCCTGGGTGTGTGTTTTTTAGTCTGAGAGTGATGTAGCCACCTTTAAGTTGGATTGGGACGTGCGAACTGGGAGATTAAATCAATTCTTGTACTAATTTGAACACACAAGTTAGTTGTTATTAAAAATAGATTATTTAATCAATATAAGTGGTCTTAGCAAATCAAAATAAATGCAGCTAATGTGGTACTGTTCAGGATGGAAGTATTTATTATTACTTCAAATTGTGATAGTGATTATTAATAATTGAGACAGATCATAAAACCGATTATAAAGGTAAAAACATAATACATAATAAGGACACCAAAAACAGATATCTTGCAAATTAATTTAATCTAGTTTTAAAATTCGCTAATCAAATATCCAGAAAATTTTAATACAGTAGTCCGAAATTCCGGGTATGCATGGTAAAACACATCAAGCCAACATGATTGCATTAATCCATTAAGAGACTGCTTTTGTGTTTGTCCTAGTAAAGGGTAATTTAACACTAATAACTTCTAATTCTATGAAATCCATAACGTAATATGCAAACTGAATTACTTTTCATAGTATTACCTAAAACAATTGAGGGACAACATTTAATATTTGTATGTACATCAAAATTACTGAGGTATTTACATAATTTTTTTTTTACTCCTAATAGTTGAAATTTTTTGACAAAACAACAAATCTGGTTTATTTGTAAATTCATTGAAAATAATATGAGTACGCTTATTTAAAAAAAACCTCTCTTGAATCAAGCTAACAACAAAACATAAATCTG
This sequence comes from Philaenus spumarius, assembly GCA_018207615.1. Lineage (NCBI taxonomy): Eukaryota > Metazoa > Arthropoda > Insecta > Hemiptera > Aphrophoridae > Philaenus > Philaenus spumarius. The sequence continues at coordinate 14,011 of JAGFPH010005438.1, read as the reverse complement.
TAAGTTCGCTAGCCACAAGATTTCCTTACGTTTTATTTAATTAAATTAGTATATCGAGTACATTGTTAAAAAAACTTACTACTTATAAGAAATAGACATAATAAGAACATAAGTACCAACAGAATATGAAATATGCACAAAATCAGACACAGTTATAGTAAATTTATTAAGATACGTAAATATTAAATACATTATAGATATTTTCAATTTGGAAAAATGTTTTGTCTAATTAAGGAATATTTTTAATCGTTAACACAGCATTGTTTTAGTAAAGTTGGAATAATCATTTTTCTAAACAATGAATTAATTTCTGAAATGTTCTAAGTGTGTACGAGTATAAATAATTTACTAAGTTTTTTTTTTAAAGTACAAAAAACTAGTATCTTGAAATCATTAAAAATTCCATTATATATAGAACGAAAAACATACTTTGTATTATTTATTTTAAACTTCGAAATAAAATTTCTATATGTTTACAAGAATAGTACTGTATAAGTAACATATACGAACTACTAAACTAATACTAATTATTAACATAACGTCTTAAAGATATAACTTAATACTTGAAGTAGTTATTACGTTAAACTTATAAAACGTCAATATTTCAAATCCAAAGGAGATCGTTTATTGCAAAATATGTAGATCAAAAGATAAATAAAACTCATTGGAGTTTCATAATGTTCTGATGAATTAAACTTTGGTCTGTTTTGGTTCTGGAATGAAATTTGAATTAAATTGCTTGCATCCAATATAAAAATATTTAAGTAAAGAAATCTGTAGGCCTAAATAAGAATGTAATAATATAAATAAAATTAAATACTGATTCTTCATAATCATATTTTGTAATGCAGACAATTGAAAGAATGCTTTGTACATTATTATTAAAGAATACATTAAAGTGAATGTGAAAGTATAATCATTATTTATTTATACCTACATTATTTTAGCAGTTTAACACTGACAGTGTGTAGTATTAAAACTCTTAATGTACTATCTAATAAGTGTTAATACAACGTAATACAACGTACTATGTAAAATCTGTTTTCAATTTAAACTCTTTTAGTTTTTAACTTCAATAGTAAACTATTTGTATACACTAATAGTTTTGTAGACAGTTAGAATTGTGAAAAAGCGAATATCTTTGTTTCAGACTTTTATGAAAATGTGTTTTTCTAATAGCAATGTTTCTCGAAACAAGACAAAATAATACTTGAATGTTAGTTACATATCAAACTGGGATAGATAAAGGTATAATATAAATTTTTCAAGCCAATAACGTACAAGATCTGTCGCATCAATTCGCTAATTAATATCATCCTTGAATCACCATCTGAATACGAATGTATCTTTTCATAAACCTCTTTCACCTCAGTTCCCATTGACCTCTTGTAATATCGACGACATCAGTAATATAATTAATTACAATTATTGTAAATTTCATTTTAACAAAATTGTAGAATTCGTTAGTAATTAAGCTTTAGATATGAACAAATTAAAAAATAACCAAAATACCTGTTTTACAACAATAATTGATAATTTCTTTAATTTATGATTTGGTTTTCTTTTATAACTATCCTTGTTATATGTTTCATATAAAAGTAATCAACAAAAATAAAATTGAATGCACACGTCGTTTTAAACGCCTTCGAGGAATATTCTATGTGAATTTTAATTAAAACGAAACACGCATTTGTCCGTGTCTGAGAAATAAAAATTTTGTATGGACAAAATTCTGAACGGTTGATATAAAATTGGCAAAAGGCATAATACTAAGAGTTTTTTTAAGACTTTTCTACTTTAGATTATAACTAATTCTTAAAAAGTTTGAAAAACATTTATTTTGTACACAACATATTTATGTCTTTCTTATTTGTATAACGTTAACTAAACTAAAATTTAAGGACACCTTAACAAAGTCTTATTTCGTTCATAATATCAATATTTAATGTCTTTGTTTCTTGCGATTAAAAACTGTACAGGTTACAATTTTATAATATCTGTTGAAATAAATGTTTATTACAACTTAATTAACGTTTTGTTTTATCTTATTACTTGACCACAAAACGTTATTAAAAGATTTATTTGTAGAGTCAGAGAATAAAAATGTATACCCTATAAGATTATGAAACATTATTAATAACAGTTGAAAAAAACAGTTTATTTTTTCACTGGATCTTAATTCACCAATAACAGGAACCAATAATCTTCAGAAATCACAGAACTCACAATTCGTCTACCACTGGCATAGTGAAATCGAACGAATTCAATAACATGCGTTGTGGCTCATTAAAAGGTTTAAATAATTCAATAAAAAATCCTACGCATGACTTCAAGAAACATTTATGCTAAATTGGAAATAATCTTACATCTAGTTTGATCGTAATCGCGTAAAAAATATTCAAACAGATGAGACGATGGTTTAATTAGGAGCTCGTTTTCGATCGGTCAAAAGGTCGCAGGAATATTTTATGGAGCATCGATTCACTGAACCGGTTTTAGCTTTTTCCCGTTATAAAATTCATCACTTATCTACAGATTCTGGCTTTCTATTTCTGTGTATAATAAACGTCATTACTAGTCAGCTCGGTATAAAGATGTTAAAACATACACAATTATAATCGTCAGATACCCCATTTGTTAGAGGTTGTTAGTTTACTGAAGTACAACCGAATAACAATTCACAAACCCTTTCAATGAACCCTTTGTGAAAACATTTCTTTGAAGGCAACGATTAGCTCAATTCAAAATATTCCCTTGCACAAGCGACTTTTCACTAAACAATATTTTATAATCCTCAACCAAAGGTTTTAATGTTATTAACTACACAATATAATAAGTGTTTTGACCACCAAATTACTGAATCATTCCTACTTATTAGGCTAAATCATTAAATACACGTTCCCTTTTTAGTAGTAAAATTTCAAAGTAATTACATCTAAAATTGTTTCTGATTACCTCTTTAAAAAAATATATCGCTTCGTTAAAGAAGAAAAATATGAAACCCAAAGAATCTGGGAACATAAAATCTAAGGCTATGAGTTTTTGATGAAACTTTTTATTTATTATGACTGTATATTGTTACAATTCAAATTGCATGATTCTTGTAAACATGCAAATTTTAAAATACAATATTTATTAATGTATAAAGAAATCTGTGATACTGGCCAAACAATTGATATAAGGTGGACATAATTTTAAGTTTAAGTAAAATTCATAACCATCATAATAACATGTATTTTATGCAAGAGATGTTATTACATTTTAGTTAAATAAAATAAAAAGGTGCACAAAAGAATATGGATAGCAAATCTATACCATAAAGGGAAAAAAAATTCAGTATTATTCGTTGTTAAAAAATTATAAGTTTAAAAAAGTTCAAATAAGAGTTGTTGAGTTTACTAACGCATGAACGTTTACAAACTGTCTTTTAAAATTTATATGTTTAGTCATTATTGTTGAATAATGCATGATGGTAAATTTAATTAAAAGCCAACGGTTGAAATTTTACAGTTTACGCGATGTATGCATTTATATTAAAGGGAAACGGTTTATGTTTGATACCACAAACTTTGAAAGTTTTAAACGTTTCTAATAAGTATTAATATTGTTTATTATTTGAATACTTACTAATATTCTGTGCATTATTACTTACTTTGTAATATTGATTATGTAAAACAGTCTTCAACATATTAACAACTAAACCATTTATGTATATATCCCTTTACATTATTATACTAGTCAAATTAATAATTATTAAAAAAAAGCTACAAGAATCATTACTACCAAAACCTATACAAAAAAATCTTGTGTTTCCAAAACATTAGAATTATTATGTGAACCCAAACAGCTGTTTTGGGATGTTTGACCTAAATGTGCATCGTTACGAACATTTAGCCATTATGAATGACGTAATTAGTCGTTTGTACTCGTAAATGTTTCGAATTTTATTAGTGTTATATAATTACTCATTGCTACTTATCTAGGCCTACTCATTAAAATGAATATGATAAAAGTAAGTATTTTTAAAAGGATGTCAATTCTCGTTTTGTACATAGATTTTTAGTAACTTAAATTCATAAGTAAGTATTAACTTGAATAAGGATTTACTTAGAAGAGATGTATTCTTCATTTAACTATAAGCATTAGCTTATAGCTGCAGCAAAGGAAATGAACCATTTTTTAAATTTCATAATTTTATTTAAATACGTGGAAACTATTATTTGTATACTTTTATAGAAAACTTCTTCTAAATTCAACTACAGATTTTTTTTAAATTCACAATTCCATTCGACGGTAACAGATGATTGCTGGCGGAATAGTGAAATACAGGTAGTGACTTCTAAATTGTTTTGTTTCGTATAAACTATACAAATTATACATATTAAGTATTTTATTAAACATTGTTTTTATATTTTGCATTAATGGCAACAATATATGTGAGAGGAAAATTATTCATTGAGAAAACATATAACTTACATTAACAACAATATAATATATGTACAGAGTGTTAATAAAGTCTTTTTAACCCCTCTCATTCTATTTTTTACTGAAAATAAGTTAACCAAAGTTTGTATATGTCTTGTGTTGGATAATAGAAAATTTTTTTTGACATATTGTATCTGACCCTCTATGATTTTGGGGGGCTTATCGGGGTCTTACAATTTCAAATATAAAGGTAGGTCATGTAATACATTATTGAAAAGCTTATTAAAAGAGAAACACAATGGCGCAAACTAGAGGTTAGTAGCTTACTTTGTTTCAAAATAATGGGCAATCGAAGTTCTGGAAAATTACATACAAATTATTCCTAATGTTAACAACTTAATAACCTGCTTTGATGTTATGGTAACAACATAATTTTCCGGAACTTTGATTGTCCATTACTTTGAAACGAAGCAAGATACTAAGCTCTAGTTTGCGCCATTCTGTTTCTCTTTTAATAAATTTTACAATGGTGTTTTTATATGACCTACCATCATATTTGAAATTGTTTACCCCCTACACTCTCAGCCCCCCAAAATCATTATGGTTCAGATACGTCAAAAAAATGCTGTTATGCAACACAAGATATATACACAGTTTTTTTAACCCTTTTTAAATAACAAAAATAATAAAAGGGATTATAGGGACTTTTTAACACTCCATATAATACACTAGCTAATTATCCGTGCCCGGTACATCAATTTTTGTATTTTTTTCATCAATTAGTTACAGATTTTTAATATTTTTCTCTCATTTTTCATCTTTTATTTCACATAAGTGAACTTTATTATTACTTATGAATATTATTGATGTATTTGCTATTAGTTTTTACTGTGCCTCGGTTACTAAGTGAACCAATCTATGTGTCCTATTTGTAGGCTTAATTACCTGATCAGCTATACTATTGTAAGCGCAAACGCAATGATTTCTGCCAGTTTTAGTTACATTTTACATCTATGAGAATATTGTATCTAAAATATTTTCTATGAACAATATTTTACTACACAGATTCAAATTGCAAATCTCCTATATTTATGTATATAACTTGAGAATAATATATATGCCAAGTTTTAGATATCTTGCTTGAACCGTTTCCGGTTTCTAGAACGTTCCGTAAAGGGAAGTCTCTTCGATGATCCAGAACCGTCTGGAACATTCCGGAACATGGTCGAACCTTCTGGAGTAGTCTATAACATTTCGGAACATTCTGATAGTCTCGTCCACTTCGCCACTATATTTCCAGTTACTTTACCTGCTTCCCATAAGAAGACCATTGGTGTAATGCGCTTTTTTGACGCCCATCTCCGAACCCAACCCCTGCAGTTCCAAACCAAAACCTTTTGCACGGATGAAGGATGGAAGGCTACTTACACTAAATAACCCCCATGAGGCAGCGGGGGTGTGTTATAGTAGCACGCATGGAAAAACCATTCTTACATTTATTGCATAATAATATATTGACTGTGATCAGAGACCCGTGGCTTCACTCACAAAAAGAAAAGTAAATGAAATGAATATCGGATGTAAAAAAAATTGTGTTATATATCTGACATTAGATCTGAGTTTCCTGTCCCAAAAATCTGCTTAGTTATTGAGTTTTGTCCCAACAATCATTGTTTACATGATCATCTGTGCGATGGTAAGCGCTCAAAATCATGTTTTCCCTCAGTTTTCAAACGAACACAATGATTACAATTCATGTTTCGAGGTGCTTAAAGTCCCCCTTCCATCTACCTGAGTTAAAAATTTTATATTTCTGCCTATATTTTACCTAAAGTAATGACTACATAAATGCGTTTTGTAGCATTTTATCCCTTAGATGCAAACAATTTAAATTCAAATGGTTTCTCTTGTTTAATATAACTTATGAATAATACGTATCAAATTTCAGCTCTCTTGCTTTATAGATATTTGTAGAAATTATTTTTATATATGGTGAAACCAATTTTACTGCAAGTAACTTATAATAGTCACCGCTAGCAAAAATGCGTTGGTTAGTTTTTTTCTTAGTAGAATTTAAGAAATAAGTGTAATAAATTTTGGCTTGATATTAAAAAAAAATAGTATGATCATTATTATTTATTATTTTAATAGTATTTTTTTAATTGTTCAACCTTAGACGCAAGTAATCGAAATGCTAGTGCATTAATCTTCCGATTTACCACTTATGAAACAAATGTGTCAAACAACAGTTCTTTAGCTTCATGGGAAGAATAAGGAGACACGTTTATTATAAATGGACAGTCGCCTCCATTTTACTCATTAGACGCAACAATTTAAATTACATATTTTATTTTTTCTTTACTAATAGCACCAAAAATTATTAAGTGCCAAATTTCAGATGTCTAAATAATATGTGGGCAGTTATTAGAATTAATATTTATTGTGTTTTAACACCTTCTTGAATCACATTTTCAACCCTTAGCAGACCGTCACAAGCTATACAACTGGTTTATTTTGTATATTATGCATTTTGTAAGAAATGAATGTACAAAATAATATACCAGCTCTTAAGTTTTAAGGAAAATGTTAAAACGTATATTTATTGTGTTACGGGGTTGTTATCACATTTTCACCCCTAGCAGCAATTAGCAAAATGTAAAATTGGTTTTCTTTTTATATGTATATTGTAAGAAATAAATGAGCCACTTTTCAGTTATCTAGCTTTAAGGAAAAATACAAAATAATATTTATAGTTTTCAAGGGTTAAAACATTTTCACCACTTGGCAGCAAATAACAAAATGTAAAACTTGTTTCTTTTTATATGTATCTTTTCAGAAAAAAATGTAAAATTTCAGTTTTATAGATTTAAGGAAAGTATAACAAAACATATTTATTATTTAGGGGTTGTTTAAACCCATAAAGGCCAAATATTTTAAAATCCTATCTTAGTGCGCCTCTAGCGTCTATTATAAATATGTGAACCAAATTTCACTTTCCTAGGTTGTTTCAAAACTTAAAGGCCAAAATATTTTTAAATAGTTTTTAAGTGCGCCTCTAGTACCTATGAAAAATATGTGAAACAAATTTCTGCTTTCTAGGCGGTATGGTTTTTTTGACTTATGTGATCAGTGTGTGAGGGAGTAAGTGGGTTTACGATATTATTATGTAGATATATTTCGTGTCTAACACTCAAGATCCATTAGGTGTTTGTTCGATACGTTATTGTTTGCTACCTTTGACGTATCGAGGCTACTTTTTTAAAATATAACAATATTTCACATATGGTTCCGGAATTAACTATAAATTGTATATTGTAATTTAAACATAACTATATGTCAACTTGATTTTTGAACAAATGTATATAAATAAACAACTTTAAAACAAACTTTAATTGGTGTTACTGCTTAATGCTTGAATGTACCAATATTTTATACCAAGGAGAATTAAAAAAAAACTCAATATAGCTCTATGTAAAACCATAGCAAAATTATAATGGATTAAATAAATCTACATATAAACATGCAAATAAAATAAAATTGATTTTAAATGTATATTATGTTTTAAATTCGTATATCAGTCGAAAAGAGGAAAAACGATTCTTATATTATGTTGGTTTATATTATAGAACAGAAAACATTATAGTTGATAATTTAAACTTAAATGGTAAGAACTATAAGAAAAAGTTGTTCTTGTAATTTTAAAAGGTAAAAGGTTAAGTAAAGGTATTTTTTACGTAAAAGGTTAGAAAAGATACAATAAATATATTATGAAAACAATATAAAACTTATATAGATTTATAAAATTTCTCTTTAAGAAATCAGAGATTTTGTAATTATTATATTTATACAGCATCTTACATAAATTGTTATTTAATTTTAATTAAATAATATAATTTAGCATAAATAGGAAACATGATTATTAATTTAAAGGTACATTTCTTCTTATTTATAATTGACCAAAATTCTATTATAAAATTTTCCTTCGATTAAATCTGAGTACGGCATTTAAGTTTCACAAGAGCTTAAAGAACAAAATAAACTACCTATTTTATTAATCATTCTGACTATTTTGTGTAGTATTTGTTGGTTTCCTTAAACTCTTAAATATTCTAAATGGTTAGGAAGAAAATCAACTCAGAATAATTTAAGACTTTAAACAGTTTTACCAAATTAGCAACGTAGAGTTATGGGAATATTGTACGTAACTAAACATTCAAATATATTAAACGGCTTGGCTTGGTTGAGTGAATTTTATATTTATGTTTGAAAACTTAAAACAGACAAGGAAAGCATTGTTTTGGGTCTCATTATAATTAATAGTTCCTTGAAAAAACACAATACATTTATAGGTAATTTTGAAAAACTGTGTGTATACATGATAACACAGGAAATTAATTTTGTAACACTCTTTGTGTATTCTATTCATTACGGATCCTTCATTTTGGTTTATGCAGTGCTTTAGGTAAAGATTTTGTATTTCCAAGCTGGAACTGAGTAAGTCTTTATAAAAATAAGCAGGTGTTGTAAGAAAATGGTCTCACAGGTTTATAAAGTTATTTTCTAATGTATGTACAATTTCCTATAAACGTTTTAGATCAAAGGACATAAACTGTAAATTAAATTAAATACGATTGTTTTTGTAGTTTAGCTGAAAAAAAATATATAAATCCTATGTAGAATATTTTTACCAGGAGTAAAACTGAAATACACTTAGTAACTTAGTTTTAAGAAGTTATATTTATACATACACATATTATCCCGTCATTTTCTGTAGACAGTTTATAGAATTTGTCCTTAGGAAAAAAAAATGAAAATTTTCAGGAAATCTAGATCCAAAACTTTTTTTAAATTTAATTTCTTGACTAATAGATAAGATAATACGTTAAAATTGTGTAACTATATTAAATTCGGTATTGAAATGTTTAATAGAGTAAAAAAAAATAAAAATCAGAACTTCATATTCTATGTTCTTTAAAATACCGGCCGTTTAAAATGTATAAAGTTAAATACTGTATCTCTAAAAATATAACTTCTACGAAAAATTTAATATCGTTAAAAAAGTTTATATTTTAATTTATTATAAACTACATCATTTTTTCATGTATGTTAGTTATTGATTATTACAGACAAAATTTAAAATTAATTAAATCTCCATACTTGTACAAACTGTGTTTATAAACTTTATTGAAAAACTGTGGCCTTGTATAGAAAATGAGATAACATTTACAATCTATAAAAAACATTTACTTCATTTCTTAGGTCAATTTAGGGGAAAACAATCGTCAATGCTGAATCATTTTAGACACGCAAGACTATTATGTTCACGCAATAGTGAAACTTTAGTTCGGCATTTATTTTATCTAATACGCAATACAATAAAAATAAAAACGTTTACATTTCCTCAAATATGGGTCAATAACAATGTATTCATTTTAGTAGATTCATTTTTAGGGGTATTTGCATTTTATCAAATTTCGATTGTTATCCATGCTGGATTAGTAATGCTCATGATAGAACCAGTACAACGCACTTGTTTTGAAAAGTTTGCTATCAGTTTACTATACTTGTATTTTTATACAGTAAACTATACAGTTTACTATGCTATCAGCTTGTATACTCTTCCATCATTTGAGCTGCAAACAAATCAGGCAAAGAACCTGCTCTGCTATAGAATTTACTAATTTCACATGAATCTACGAGGCTTCTAATTTCTTAGAGGCTTCGATTATAAGTACAATTATTTTGATACTATATCGCCTTCTCAAGAAAATTCTAAGAGGAGTCTAAGGCAGAAGAGTGTATGAATGGCTTTATCATAACTGATGTTCCCTCCCAAAACTGATCTCCCAGTATGTCTTACTTAATATTCGATCCCACCCAAGCTTCAGAATCTGACTACTTCTTACTGCACTTGACATTGGTTGATACAATACCCCGCCGCAACTTGTAGTGTGTTTACCTCTCGCCTTAGTAATAAGCCCAGTATGTTTAAAACGTTGTCCTTAGTACATAAACAATACATTCATCTGGATGACATAATCAATTAAAATTCCGTGTCTTACGTTATGATATTTTTTTTAATATAAAGAGAACTTTAGAACTTTATCAAATTTGAGTTTGGAGTAAAAGAGAAGAACTTACACCTAGACCATAGGGTAATATGTTTTTCGAAGCCTTGTTTAGTGGAATACCTCTAAATAAAAATATCAATATTGTTAATTTAAAAAAATATTAAACATAGTTCTATGAATTCCTTATAATATGTTACTATAATTTATTGAAGTACTTAGTAGAAAGTGCATACCATTAAGTTGATTTCTCCTGTTAAGTTTAGAATGCAAATATTAATTATTCAAAACATTCCTCTATTCATACAATTTTACTTTAATAATTGCATTTAAGATCATGATAATAAGTAAATAATATCTCTGTACTACATCAACAAATATTGTTGAATGTTTTGAAGACTTTTGGGGTCACGGATCGGAACAGAAACGGAATTTTATGTCTTCTTATGTTGGTTCAATATTATAGGAATAGCCTAAAATTTGTGTTTGAGATTTTTTAACTTTTTATTTGTATTATGTATCAACTGTATGTTTAAATTAAAACACATTAAGCAAATTAAATTGTTTTCTTTGTTCGTTGTGGTAGTCTTTCTTTCGCAACCCAACTTAAAAAAAAAAAAAAACTGTTAATTCTAACATTTCCCAGTTGTTTGCTATGGTAATAAATGTAATTCATTGAAGAAAAGTGTGTTGATTCAGAATAGGCCTAACCTAAAGTTGTGTTACATAGGCTACATAAAACAGAACACAGTTTCTCACAAAACATTAGTAATACTAAAACGCGTTTCGATTACCAATTCATCGTTATCAGTGATGGTTAAAGTTACAAATTACGTTATAAGTTTATAAGGCGATTATTTCTCATAATTAAGTTTAATTTAAAATTTTATAAAAGTGTATTTTTAAGTTTTCAATTAGGCTTAAACTAATTTATATGTTATAGATCTGAGAGCGAACTCCAGAATATCCATTTTCACCTATTAAAAGTAAACTTTTGTTAAATACATTCTTCATAAGCATCAATGTCCCCGTTAAAATATAACTTAAAATGTTCGTATTTTTATCTTGTATAGTTATCTCGTAGAGAGTTGATTCTTCACCAGGACAAAGCCACTTATAAAAATGTACGGTAAAAATATTGTATACATTAGTATAACGTAGGAGATCGTGATATTACTATAAAGGTTAATTTTTTATTTTACAAAATATTTCCACGCCTTGCTTACATAATTCATATTTTGAAATATATTAATTTATACTCTCTAATTTGGTTCAATTTGATACTTAGTTTCTTAAGAAATTATTTTATGTTAAACAATAAGAGAATTTATTTAGCACCTTTATTTTGCATCCAGCATTTTGTAAATTATAAAAAAAGTTATTATTTCGATTGACAGTCGAATTTAAATGTGATTATTTTATTCGCCTACTACTCCGTAACAAATTAAAAAAAAATATTACATACATAGTGTTAGGAATGTAACAAGACAGTTCTTTAATTTAGCAAAAAAATCTTTTCTTAACACTTGGAACGAATAATAAAATAAATTACTTAGATTCAGAAAGCAGATGTAACAAATGGTATAAATATAAACCAATATATGTTGAAATGTACACATTTTGTAAGTCCTTATTTTTTAAAGCTGCTAAACAATTTAAATATTATGTTGTTAATTATGTAACTATAATCACATAATTATATAATTACTTAATTTATTATTATTTTATATGTTAATGTAAATTAATTATGTTAATGTATGTTAATACATACTTAAGCCTAAACTAAATTATTTACTTTGCATTGGACTACTAACATTATATTCCATAAGTTTTGCTATTTTTAACTACTGTCACCAATGTAAAACGTAATGACTTATTATATTTACATGAATGGACACACAGAGAAAGTTATTTAATTTTAATTCATAAGTCAGTGCATTATATTTTGCTATTTCTAAGTTTCTACATAAACGTAAAGTAGAAGTTACTTTAATAAAGTATACATAATTTACCGAATGCATTTCCCTTGATCAGGCTTTGGATTTAGAGCAACCCTCACCCCCGCCATGATTGACTTCAAAGTCTTACTGCAAGGGTTGGGTTTATTCATTACAAGGCTAGTGAATTAAATATATTTACTTCAAGGAACAACATCAAAAGTAATTGACCTGGAAAATTCACTATACGTATTGAATTAATTTATTAATATGTTCTATAATTATTTTGAGCTAATAATAATTTCTAAAATATACTTTGGTTTTTAAAATATAGGAGTACTTATTATAAATCACACTTTTTAATTAATTCGATATTTTTTCCGAAATTATGCCAGGAAATAATTATTTCTCTTCTAATACAATTATATTCGTATATATTTTTGTAAATTAGTGATTTTTGTTTGAAGGAATAATGCATTCGCTATCGTGTTAATCATAATAATAAGATATTTTATCATTTAGAAAGATTGCAAATATTAATATTTTACACATGTCAATATGACACAATAATTTTAAAACAAAATTGTCCTCCTAAAAAAACAAACATCTTAAGCACATAAAATGTCTTAATGTTATCTAGACTCAATCATTTATTTTAGACTACATATGGAAATATGGTAATGACATAAAATAGCATTGTGTTACGTACATTATTTACAAGGTTCATTATAACATTGTAATTTATTGTAATCTTGTAACAAATATACTGGGTGTCTGGCAAGTCTGGAAACGGTTTAATTACAATGAAACAAGAAACATAGGGTAACCAGATTAAATGTAATGGATTACTGTACCAATAAACTATCTGCGATAATCTGTTCTGCGATGTATCTGACATTTTTGTCCGCCATATTTGATCTGCCTTATTGGATTCTACTTTTTTAACTACATACCCATATGGCACATCATTTCGGTGCGAAATTTAACGAGAAAATCAATGGTGAAACCCGTTTAACGATATCTTCAACCGTTCTTTAGATTTTAATCATTAAAAGTTCAAGATCAATGGGAAAACTGCTTCCACCAACATTTATTATTAGCGATTTCAAAAGTTAAATTATATTATATCGTTTAACTTTGTAATTCGTATGCTAAAAACGATACTGAAAACTATTTAATAATATAAATTCTTGTTGGTCAATTAATCGATCATTTTCTTTACGAATTTTGACAACAAAATTGCAATAACATTTTTAGGTTATATCAACTGTTTTATTGAATGTTCATTCCTGTTTTTACAACAAATTTAATGCAAAAATGTTGCGTTACATTGTTTTGGTAACGGTAAAAATAATAGGTTTCATTATTGCTCGTATTATCGTAAAACAAACTCCTACATTAAAACTTTAGTAAAAAATAACATGCATTATAAAATAAAATTGTATTTAAGAAATTATAAATCATTATATTGTACAATTAATTAATTTATTATTTCCAAATCATTTTAAAAACATTCATTAAAATCTTTTCAATTCACTTTGATCACTACACGATTAGTGTAAAAACACCGTCCACGTTTGC